>CAIGRO010294188.1:0-10393 GCA_903798355.1 Fraxinus baroniana
AAGTGAAAATTCATTTGCCAAACAATATATATTCCAACAGTCGATTATTTCATACGACATAAGTTGCGCAGAGGATAAAATTGATCAATATTGAATTTCTTTCTCGAAAAGTAACGACAATATATAAAGAAGAATCATCAAGTCACAATAAGACGAGAATTCAATTTCAAGTTGATAAATAAAAGGTACCAACAATAATCATGTCAATTTAAAACTAAAAACATTTAGAGAGAAAATGACACTCTACAGCATTTGATATTCACGTTGAGCCTTACCGTACAACAAAAGTGTCGGTTGAGTGGTTGGGTCACAATGAATGGGATGGTCCATGGAAGGAGTCAGATCATGGGATCTCCTTTGTATGCATTTCCTCCATCTCACGGCTCACATTTCATATTCTGGACCCACAGTGCACCAACCCAATCGGGGTGAGTAGGTATGGATCGATTTCAAAGAAAATTAAAATAAACTGAGAATTAATAGAAATTTCTACATTTCATATTTTTATTTTATTTTGAGTTTACCTAAAGAAATGTATTATAGGTTTTACGAAGTTATTGTACTTAAGTTTGGTTGTCTCAATAACGAGCGTATCAAGCATCAATAAATATACTAGGATATGTTTTTCCATTTCGTCGTTCGGATGAAATTGTGACAAAAATTCAAGTATCATTTGCGTTTTTGAAGTCTAAATATTATTTTCTGGCTCCTAATTGAGAAATAATTTTTTATCATCATCTCAACTTGGTGTGTTTGAGTTACATTATTTTGGAAGAATGTATTCTGAAATAGTAGATTGATGGATAATATGTGGTTGAAAAAGAAGAAAAATTTATTGATATGATGAAAAATATTATTTTATTGAAAAATATGTGATTGAAAATGAGTAGAAGAATGATGATGAAATTTTTTGTACCAAACAGGGGCTTGGTTTGGAATTTTCAGCTCAGCTCAAGACTCGCCACTTCGTCAATAAATAATTTATAACTATTATACATATTGATTAATTTCTTTTTTAACATTTAAGCAAAGTCAACCACAATCCTTTTGAAATTTAGGTTTAGAATTATAGAGAAATAATGTTAACAAAATTTATATTTTCCACCCAACAAGAAATAATTCTCCACTAAAATCATGCAATAATAATGCTCCACCAACACCCACCCCATGACTTCTCATTATTCAATCATGATACGGAACTGATTCTTCTACCAATCAATATTTGCATAAATATTCTAATTCTATGGACAAATATTATTTAAAATTAAAATATTCCAACAAGTATTATTCATTCCATATTCCTTGTGTATCTGCAAGAACATGGGAGAATACAGAACAAGCCGGCAAAACTGAAGTACAAACAGTTCATTCTTCTTTTACAAACTCCCATGTAATAATATTCTATTTTGCCCATCGGAAGTCAACCTAGATTAAAACCATGCCACTCTTCCTATAATGAGATATGCTTCAGGGCCAGGCTCCAAAAACCGCCGGGGGGCGGGGTGGGGGTGCTCCTGCTCAGCACGAGTTGAGCTAGTGGCTCGTTAGTAAACAAGCTGGGGCGCGCTCTTTTTTTCTGAATTAAACCCTCATCCTTTATTTGAATTTGGAACTGATTACTTAAATTTTGAGTAGGCGAAGTTAAAAAGTATACACGAACAACTTGTTTCGTGTAAAAAAATTTTTTTTTAAAAAAAAGTTAAAAACAACATTATAAAATAACAAATTCTGATTAACATGATTTAATTAAATATCACTTATCTAATGACATGCAATTTCGGTATATTTATCTTGCAGTCGAAAATAAGCATCTTCTCAATCTTTTACGTACATTAACGCTTCCAAATATATCTTATATGAGTCGGCTCCTGACCTCGGACAAAACCCTCTTACATGCACTAAGAGTAGACTTTAAAGTTACAATGCTAATAGGAGGCGTTAGTAAATCTTTTGCAATCGCATAAACCACTGGCCATATCGTTCGTACTTTCGCCCGAAATTCAATTACTTCTTCTGAACTTTTTTAATTGTTTTGTTATTATGTATATTATAATTAAAGCAATCAATTAATTCATCGCGCAATGCATTTGGACTTGTATCCTATGTTTGATTACATGAGGTAGAAAAATTACTACTAGATAAACTTGTTGCATTTGAGTCATATTTATACGTGTTAATACTTTCAAATAAAGTTAATATTTCGATGTCATCTTCTTCAACATTGGTGGGAGTAGGTGCAGAGTGTATCAAACTAATATTTGCACCTATACATTCTGCATATAATTCATACACTTCACATATAATTTGTTTTAAATTTTTATAAGTGATGTGTATTAAAATTAAAACTCTTGAAATCTGATCAATTATATATTTAGTACCAAATAAATTGTATTCAGGGTCCATGATGCATGCTAAAGGAAATAACATAAGCAAGTATTCCAAATATTTTTTAAACTTTAATTCCATAGATTATATAGTTGCAATAAAATCGAAGTTATTTTTGTATTTATGAAAAATCCTTACAATTATATAAAGACATTTGAGCACCATATAGCTAGTGGGATATTAAACTCTAGATAAAATGTTTGTGGAGTCATAAAAATTTGTTAAATTCTTTTTTTATTTTAAAAGTTAAAATCCAATCGTTTTAATGCAAAATATTTTCATTATCGTTTCTAATATGTCCATTGTTATAAAATTCAATTATTAAATGTTTAAAACTTTCGCGTGAGTTCCATTTATACTCTACGTCACTAACAAATGTTTTCGTATTTGTCACCTCAAATTCCGCACGAAATTCCTCAAAAATTGTTTTCTACTATGTGAAATAGTAATATATATTAGTGCATTCCTTAAAAGCAACAAGTTTTTAATGCAAATATCAAAGCGTGTCTATGTAGTATGCAATTGTAGCTATATAAGCTATTTTATTAATTACTTCCCATATATCCGAAATGAAAGATACAACACCACCATATTTTGTAAATTGATGATCAATTGTTTCTTTGTATTAAGAAAATATTCACTTTTATCTGAACGAATAGTGTTCTGACTTACCCTAACGTACCTCAATTGAAAATATTCTTTCACGTATGTGACGAAATGTTGGTTGTTCGCTGTTGTTGGAGACAACTTAGCATCGACAACAATTTTACCATTCCCGTTCGAGCTTTCTTCTCCAAATATATTCATGTGGAAAGTGGCGAAGAAGTAGAAGTGACACCTGAACTACCAAATTACAGTTGCGTTTGACCGGCAACAAGAAGCCTATATTTGGCCGCACATACTTTGTAGTGAAGATTGAGGTGGGTGGTATTAATACCTTTTTTGCCATACCAATCGTTGTTGACAATATTTGCAAACTGCTTTAAACTCCAGGACTCCATCGGCTACACGACCCCTTTTAATCAAATTTAAAGCGATCCCAACATTTTGCCCCTTTCTCCCATTTCGTTACCCTTTTACATCGAAAGTATCTAATACATGTTCCTCCTTACTTCCATTAGCATCCAACTCTAAAATATTTTCAGGAATGGACACTTCGTTCATAGCGAAAAATTCATTCCGTAATTGACTTTATGGCGTCACAGGTGATTCGTCTCCGATACCCAACAAGCCCTCAACAAATGAGTGTGGATCCATTTGTGAATTGTGATGTAATGTATAATAAATAAGTAAATAAAGAGTACGGAAAGAAATCAAGAATTAAAAGAAATTTGATGTGTAAAATTGTAATTGTAAAGTTGTAGTGTGATAAATGATAATTGATATTGAATAATTGAAGTTGGAAGCAAAAATAAAAATGTAGAAGAGAGTGAGAATTGTTGGAATGTTGTGTGAATAAATTTGGAAATGGGTTCGAGTACTTGTAGAGTAAAAAAAAAAGGCAAAAAAATAAATAAATTGAACTTTCAGTCACTATTTCAGCATCCAAAGCTCGTCCAGAGCCCACGAGTTGCTCATCCACGAGCCTCGTTTTCACGAGTCGCTCAGCCCGTTTGACACCCCTAGATCAATTTTCATCAATCAAATAACTTCCCCACTTACATTTTGACACCTCATCATTGTTTAAAACATTATGTAAATAGTTATGTACAACAAACATTTTTCAATATATGTCCATTCATGTCCATGATGCCCAACATGTCTCACCCAAAATTGCCCCGCACGGGGAATGGCAATGGGATTCCCAATTAGATAGGTAATTGGAAAAGGAGCAACGAATAATAAACATGGTCCCCACCTCGCCTCCCAGAAATTCCCGTGGGATGGGGTGGGGATCCATATGTCAAACATACTGTAAGAGTACACATTATGCTAGCTCAAACCACATCGATGAAAAAAATTTCTCATTCCAACCCTATTGAGGGATAACAACAAACTAATCGCCCATGTAAAATTGAAATAATAAAGCAGCAACAACAGACTAAACATTTTTCCTAATAAATTATAAAGCCAGATTCCAATGTATGGAGCAAAGAAAATTTAAGTGCCAAGTGGTACAAATGCATGCAATCCACATTATATCGTAAACATAGCAAATGTAGAGAATCCATCAAATGTTTGTTGAAAAAGGATATTCAATACAGAAAGGGGAAAAAAAGAAACCGAAACAACTAGAATACTATACATCAACCCGAGAGTTACTGGGTCCTGCTCCAACAAATCTTACATCCTTAATTAAAAAAATAAAGAAATACAAAGGTAAGATAGATAAACGGGAAGAAAATAGATAATAATGCAGTGCTAAGAATGATTTAGTCGATTAAAATACAGAACCAAAGAAAGAAGGCAGAACTTACTATTGCTTGCAATTTTTTTTTTTCTTGCGGCAGGATTTTCATTCAGCATCTGAATCGGTCCTCCTTTTAAGAGTGTTGTATTTTCCAAATTTGTTAGAAGTATTGACATTATCAGTTCAGTCACTGTAACGACCTTTGCCTGCTGTCCTTTCTCATCTTACACCGAATCATAAGAAGACTAGAAGCAAAAGCGAGCGATTATTAAATAAGCAGGCTGCCATGCAGCCATGAACCAAACTTCCTAACCCTACTTTAACCTTGTAGCAAGTAAAATGACATTACATTATCCACAGAAACAGGAAAAGATGCACTTAATGCGCTTGTTTGTTTTATTGGGAGTGAATGTGCCACCATTAATTATGTTTTATCAGGCTATCAGCTTTCTTGAATATAATATTAGAAACTATTGTTCTAAATAAAACTTGGACTGAGTTTTGGTCACTTAACTACATAAGATCAGTCTAACCAAATTAGCCTCACTTCGTTAAATCCCCCCTCAATTAATTCAATATACCAAAGATCACAAAGAATTAATATTTACTTACAGAAAGCTATAAAACCGACAAACTATAAAATTAGAGGCAACAATTTTTCGTTGGTTTCATTTGAAAATCTCAATAAAACAAAATGAAATTTCTCAGAACACCAGAGAGCCCCCATCCCACCACACACCTGTGCACACACAGCCACAGATGCAAGTAACACACTACACTTACCAGGCTATATCTTGTCAAAATCATCATCAAATCCATCATCACCACCATCTGAGAAACCAAAAGAATAATCATTCATCAGCATGCTGACGATTCAGCACAAAATGAAAAAGACAATTTTAATGCACCTAATCCAGTTTTAATGTACAGCTGTATGTTAGTTGGTCACGATGATAAGCAAAAGGAAAGAAAATGGTAGCTCTTTTTCCTTGAAAGTAAAGTGAGGTTTTATTATTGTAATATAAGTTAGGCAAACTTTCTGGTTGGAATATAATGAACCTTGGCCCTTGCAGAGTCGGTGATCAGGTTGGCTTTGAGTCACAAACAGTTTCAAGACTGATTATCTCATCGTTTTGATCAGAACATAGTTAAAATTTTCTCTTGTTTGGAAAAAAAAATGCAAGATAACTGGATATGAACTAATTATCCGAATATATGGACTAATGTGGAACAGAAACAAAACCAATTCATATCATGCCCATTTTGTCATGCACAGAAGAGAAGTGTAAACAAGATCAGGAAACCAATAAAGTTTGACTATGGGAAAACACAACCCAAAGAAAAATGAAGACTGAAAAGGAACAAAAGAGAAATGAGATAAAAACGACTGGAGGGAAATATTGTGATTAACTAAAGGAGAAAGAAATTAAAATGGACCTAAATCGATTTTGATTAACACATTGACAAGTGCCTTTAATGTACCTGGACCATCGTCACTGTCCTCAAGGTCTCCGAGAAGAAATACATCTAAATCCTGCTCTGAGGCAGATGACTTTGAATTATTGCTTTTCTGGTTTGAAACCTCCACTGCCGCTTTAGAAGATGTTTCACCTGATGTAATATCCTTCCCTTCAGCTTCTTTTACCTTTTCAGCAGATTTTAACTTTACCTCATCCATATACCCTTTTTCATACCTACGACAAACCCAATAAATTTGAAACATTTAAGTCAAGACCCATTAATTCAGAGATGCACACAAATAAAGATGCCTAAAGACATTTATGGGGTTTATCAAACCAAATCCTAAGATCCTTAGAACTCATAATAATGAACATAATGACCAGAGATTAAATTGAACATGCTTCCTACTTCATATAAGAAACATATCACAGAAAATTCAGCTAAACACAAACCATATGCAATAAGCATCCTGTTTTGAACAGCATTCCTGGATTGTCATGGGAGATCAATTAATGCAGTTCAAAAGCCTAAGAGAGGACTTGCTTTAAAAATGAAGTAAGAAGGTTGAAATAGGCAAGAACTTAATAAACGAACATATTCAGTCAAAGGCTTAGTGTGCTTAGATGTTAAGTTTTAATACATTCTGGACATGAAATCCAGATGAACTTCATAACATGACCCATTTAATAGGTTAGAAGGTCAAAGTAATTTCTGGATCAAGAGCAATTTACATAGATCATTCTCAGAGATAACTACGAAGTTGATAGAACATGTAAATAAATGATTTTTTCAACTAACGACAATTAAAGAGAAAGAAATGCCCTCGAACTCCTTATCCATATAAATCCTTTATATGAGCCTAGATCTTTCCCATAACTTATAAACTTCCCAACTCCTTTCATTCAAAACTCATATTGTTTCTCAATCCAAATCACCAACGTATATTCGAAACAATTGATTTCCATATGATCATGCCCCTTTTACCCTTACCCAAATTAATCATATTTTAAATGAGCAATCCAATACGCTTCCACTGGAAAACACAATTAAAACCAACTTCCTGAAGAAATTCACACTACAGCAATCCAGCAACATCACAACATAGAAACATGTGATCAATACTTTCTGAATTCTTTCTACACGTCACACACCATGAAGGGGAGAGGAAGAATAAGGATATCTCGTTTGAACCATTCCCATTCAGTTGACTTAAGAAATAAACTCTTGTTTTCTATTTTTGAAGATTGGTTTTCCTCTAGTTTGGTCACATGATAATTGGATAAGTGAAAAAATAAAGCTCAATTAGGCCGTATACGCCAAGGTGGCATATTTTTTTGAACTCCATTTCCCAACTTGGCACCTTTATTTCTTTAACCTTTGTTTTCCCAAGTAATCAGTAGAGGATTTTACACCTCTCCTAAGAGAAAACTGCTCTGAAATAATTATAAATTTTTCATGTAACCCGCATTGAGAGTTTTCAGTAATAGACTTTTTTGAAGCTCTTCTGATTAAATATAAAGATAGCTTTCCATTTTAGAGCAAAGGAAACTTTATCTCCACATAACTGAATCAAGTATATATTAGATTAGCTAGCATGTATCAACAATGGATATATAGGTGTAACTATAGTTTTTGACAATTTTGAGTCGAGATAGCATGTTCTATGGCAATTGAATCTCAGTTCTTGCTCGTGCAAAAGAAGTCACTCTCTCTAAATTTTAATGTGAAACCTGGAACAAGATGATCAATAGGAAAAGTGGAAATCTAAAGAAATTGCAAGGACTTGCCGAAGTCATTTCGAGTATGAAATTAATTTGCAGAATACCAAGATAAACGATAACTGAAGCTTTTAAAATTACCTCCCAGGTATCATCATTGGAAGTTCACTCTTTTAAGGCCCCCAACATTTACTCACGAGTTTTTTACTAGAAATTTATCCAGACTTGAGAAAATAAATTATTATTTCTTTGTTCTGGTTTTTTGGTCTTCATAACTAGTCAGATAAGCATAATTTAGAAGCAGAAATCTGCCTTTATTTTTATTATTTATTTTGATCTACTAACTGGTAAATTCTTTCTGTTTTCGCAGTTGACATTTCAATGCATATTATCTTCCTCATTTTCTTTATTGCCCTCATTTTACTTAGTTTTATTACTTTCCAGCTAAGAATGATGATGGAAGCACAATGCCATCTTTCAGATGAAATTCTACACGTTCCTTTTCCTTTTATAGTAACCCAAGCAACTAACTTGGTTAAATAGTTCATTGTCTTTTGTTTACATCAGAGATTAAGTATACTTCTCATAAAGCATGGCAAAAGGACTACTCATGTCTGTTGTATATTTAAGTCAGTTTAAATTTCAACTCTCAACTTCACATAATTTGCTTGCAAAGCTAGTACAAATTGATATTAAATTTAAAGATTACTGGTGCCCCTAGACAAAATCCTGCTTCATCCTCACACGAGAAAAAAACAAAATGTTGAAAGCAAGAATATTTAGGTCATATTTTCTGTCTTCCTGTCCGAGTGAGATATAACTTTGACATACATCTGTAATAAAAAACCGACAGAATATGGTACTACCTACACATTTAAATGCTTGAAATTTATGTGATGTGCTTGATTGTAAATACACTGGGGAAAATCTTCATCAAAGCTATCAAAATAAAAGTTCTCCTAAGGAAGGTACTCACGGTGTCACATGACTGTTAACTAGAATAAAGTAGATTCTCCAAAACTTCCTCTCTTTCATCACTCGTGGGCATAACTCATACCTTAGCTTAGAGATTTCCTGCAAAACAACACCAAGTATTATGGTTGCAAACTAGCACCATTGTGGTTTAGTTATTTTACGGCTCAACTTTAAGTCATCACAATATTAAAATTGTGATACTGATCACCTGCATACTCTCTTACTGTCATAACAGATAGGTTAAATATCTAATTTCCCAGGGGTTTTATTTTTTTTTGATTCTCACTTCAGACACCATCTCAGGTGTTGCTTAAGGTGATACAGATATAACCTTCACTGTCGAAAGCATAATCTTGGCATGCGTTGCTTGCCACTCTGTGAGATCCTGTCGAATATTTGAAATAGTAGGAATATCTGACATCTCAGAGTCATCTGCACATAAAAATGCTGGTCAAGTTTTGCAACCAAGGTGTCAAGGTGACATGAAACTGTAATACATGGAAAAGATGTATGTTGTGCCAGGCAACAACAATGACAAGGCGACAGTAAAGGCATGAGAAGAAAAAGGAGAGGCAAGGGCTTAAACTTGTCCATTTATACCCCAAAAAATAATAGTAACTGGTATCAAGTATTCTTTCCCTTTTCAGATTATTTAAAAAGGTTTCATAGTAATTTTCTACATAAACACAAGTGCAAGCAAAAGATTGGATACAACCGAAAAAAGAAATTGAACTTGCATATTGATTTGAGTAACCTAATTCTGACTTCCTATGATGTCTAGAGCTTTTCCAGACAATCATTTTGTTTTTCTTTTATCGTAGTACAAGTTGACGTTGTCAACTATTTCATTTCCCACCTTTCAAAAGTGAAGCTCCATGTAGGAAGGCAGCCTATTTTTTCTTTTTTGGCTGCCAAGAGAGTCTTAACTTAGCACTTTTGCTTTTTGGGAGCTGACCTGAGAACTTCCATTACTTTGAAAATGATGCTTTATGGAGAAGGTACTTTGAGCAAGAAGCTTCTTCAAAAGCTTATGAAATTAATAAATTTTTTTTGACTGAATTTGCTAATTTGTCCAATCTTTAGAATTCAAATACAACTGTTAGGTTTTTAGTGTTGTCGATTATATGGACAAAATGACTAATTTGTAATGTGTTGTAAAATACAAGGACCTAGGGTGGTGCATTTTGTATAAATTGGGTTATGAGGTCTTGGTTTCGAGCATGAAAAGAGGAGAAACACGACGCCGCTTTTTCGTTAGCCTATTGCCTGGACGCTGCTCGAGCAACAAAAACAGAATGCCTATCGCAGAGCTCTCGCTACTATTTCTCACATGTCGCTGCTTCTCGTTCGAGCGACATGTCGATCCGAAAAAATCCTAATTGCGATTTTGAAGAGTTTTACGTGACCCATAACACCTAAGCATACCCAACTATAAATACAGATGTCTGTGACGAATTTCATAGGGGTTGCTTAAGCGTGCTACAATTGCAAAACACTTTCATAT
>CAIGRO010294228.1:0-14861 GCA_903798355.1 Fraxinus baroniana
TTTTCTTCTTTAATTATTTGACCGGTTTCTCAACAATTGATATCAAAACATTCTTGATATTGGGGTTAATTCACAACACGTCAAACAGAGGTTGAAGGACCATTTGATTTCTAAGGAGCATAGAAGGACTGGTAACCTAACTTGAGATTTTCGAACTTGAGTTACATAGGAAGAATGGATAAGAAATGAGAAGTCTAGGTTTGGAATTGAAGATCGAGATCCCAGTATTGTTAATGAGCAAAAAAATTGAGTAGAAACAATGTGTTTTGAAGTGATAATTAAGAGTGAAGTCAATAATCAAACATTTGAAAGCCAAAGAATGAGAAATTAGAGCATAAAGTTTGGTACTAAAATCTCGATAAGGCAAATGATATACCAATGGAAATATAACTGAATTAGGAGTTCCTCACTTTTTACAAATTGCAATTCCAATTTTCAAATCTAAAGACGCAATCATCATGAAACGATATTTTATTTAAA
Source organism: Fraxinus baroniana (assembly GCA_903798355.1). Classification (NCBI taxonomy): domain Eukaryota; kingdom Viridiplantae; phylum Streptophyta; class Magnoliopsida; order Lamiales; family Oleaceae; genus Fraxinus; species Fraxinus baroniana. Next base: position 481 of record CAIGRO010294228.1, read on the forward strand.
AATTTATTACTCGTCCACAATATTGTATACTCTCAGAATTTTATCGCAAGACAATTTTTACCATGAGGAAGGCGATGAGCATAATTACTTCAATCTCTAGATGAGTGAGGTGGTTGCCCAAGCCCACATCTAAGTAAGGTCTCAAAGATTTTAAAAAATTCCACACTAGTATTTTTGCCCTTCTCCCTTTTATCTTCTAGTAATTAGTATTTTTTTTAAAAAAAAAATCCCATTTTTAGAGAGTATTATGAGAGGTTTTGTTAACTAGTTGATGTACATGTTGCATGATTGAAATAATTATGATCGACTTTTTCTATCGATGTATATTAACGATCTTGTACTTTGGTAATCGTTGATGGAAAGGGTGTCATAGTTATCGAATGAATTATATTGTCATTGATTCCATTCAAATCATTAACATATTTTGATTTTGTTGGAATTACTGACAGGCAATATCATTGACAATCACGATGAAAGTTTGTTAGTGAACATTTTTTCTAGTTAATTTATTTATTGTGATTTTTGAAAAAATCCCTTAAGAGTTTTGTCTAAAATCCTTAAATTGATTGAGCCGCTTGATAGGAATGTAAAATGCATACTTTTTCCTCCTTATTTTATGCGCGTGTATGATTATTTTATGTTTAAATGTACTTAGTATTCTCATATTTTGAAGACTTTTTCTATCGATGTATATTAACGATCTTGTACTTTGGTAATCGTTGATGGAAAGGGTGTCATAGTTATCGAATGAATTATATTGTCATTGATTCCATTCAAATCATTAACATATTTTGATTTTGTTGGAATTACCGACAGGCAATATCATTGACAATCACGACGAAAGTTTGTTAGTGAACATTTTTTCTAGTTAATTTATTTATTGTGATTTTTGAAAAAGTCCCTTAAGAGTTTTGTCTAAAATCCTTAAATTGATTGAGCCGCTTCTTAGAAGGTCTTTGTGCTTTTCTCTTCCATGATAGGAAGATAGTGCACAACCATTCTCGACTTCGACTTGCTACAGTGAATCCAACGATTCTACTCTTGTAGAGTTCATTGGTAGAGTTGCAAATGTGACTAGTACGCTTAGCTTAAAACTCACTTTACAAAAAGAAGTATAGCAGTGATATTTAAATTTTAAAAATTATATTTAGCCCCTATTTGGTCGAAAGTAAAATCTAATTTTTTTAATCAAAGTTAAAGTGAACAATTAATTTAAATTTTGAATCACATATTTCATAGGATTCACAAATTTTCAACCAAATCATTCATCGACTTTTATCAAAATTTTTGCTAAAAATCTAATTCTAATCCCCATCAAAGATAATTTTTTTATTTAGCCTCGATTAAAATCAAAATTTTAATTTAAGTCAAAATCAACAATTAATTTTAGTCACACGTTTCATGAGATCCATAACTTTTCAACCATATATTTAATTAACTTTTATAAAAAATTGCTAAAAATCTAATTTTAATTCCCATCAAATAGGAACTTAAGCTTTAACCTTTTTTTTTTAGACGTGACCTTATTTCAAACAATTTCCTATTAATATTGCTAAAAAAGTAGGTTACCAAATCATAAAGGCTTATTCACCATGTATAAGGAAATTTTCTGAAGGAGGTTTGCAGGAGCTGGCAGCACCACCTCTGTGCAATTTGTTTGTTTGTTTGTTTTTTATTTTTTGGAGATGTCTAATGAAATAATGCCAAGTATCCTCTTGTGAACCAATTTGACAGAATTACTTGTACACGTATCACACTTCAAGGGTTGTGCTAGTTGTACATTTGGGTGTCCATAATGGATATGGACACCCGTCACCCCCTATTGGATGGAGTGTCGGCCGATGTACACGGAGAATAATCCACGCTTCAATTATAAATCCAAAAATGCCAGTGGTACATAATAATTATCCATAGAGGCTCATATAATACTCAAATGGGGTGGAGGCACCACTTAGAACTAAAATTAGATTTCTAGTACATTTAAATAAAAAGTGATGAAATATGTGATTAAAAATTTTTGCATTTCATGAAATGTTATTAAAATAAATTATTAATTGTCTTAAATTAAAATAATAAATTTTGATCCCTACCAAATATGAACTTTTTCTACTCTTTGGATCCCTATGCGGTTGCTCCTCAATTTGGTTAGGGTCTTTTTTCAAGTAAAATAACAACTTATTAATTAATTTATGGCTACGTGCGTGCCCTTTTTGGGGAGAACATATTTCGTACTAGTATTTTTAGAAGAATGTGTAGTTAAAAAACCTTAGTAACCATTTAGCAAATTTTTTCCTAATTTTTATCTACACATTTTCTAAAATCATTATTCAATATATCATTTTTCTCAATATTAGCCATCAAACATGGGCTAAATAAGTGTTTTGGGAACACAATGAGTTTTGAAATAGTGATTTTTTGGAGATATGCGCCTGTTTGGTACACATTATTTTTTTTCTTTTCATTCTTCTTCTCATTTTCAACAACATATTCTTCAATAAAATAATATTTTTCATCACATCAATAACCTTTCCTTCTTTTTCAATCACATATTCTCCATCAATCTACTGTTCCAGAATACATTTTTCCAAAATAATGTGGTTCAAACACACCCTATAGGAAAATATTTTGGTTTACATGCAGAATATTTTATTTTGAGAATGTGTAATTGAAAATAAGTTTGAGAAAAAAAGAAGCTTGTTTTTCTAGGTGCCAAATACGGGGTAAAGAAAATTTTTAGATCTATGTGTAAAATTATTTTATTAAAAGAATGTGTATTAAAACTGAATTTTTTGAGACTGAGGTAAAACATGTCTATAAACAATCATGCTTTTGTGCAATGTTGTTGATAATGTACCACGGGACATATTATCATTGGACAATTTAAAAAGGGTTATTCTCACAAAACGTCCTTATATTTAGAGTTCATTATTAAAAAAGTTCATACGTTTCATTTTTTTTTTTTTTGCATTCTCATCCATATTTTTACCTTTTATTGCGGAACTCATAATTTTTATTCAATTTCTCAATAAAAATATGTGGAGAGAATATACTCTCCTATTTAAATAAAAATAAATAAATAAATAAAGAATTGGTTATAATCATACTCCCAATTTATTTTTTTAAAAAAAAGATGCATACAAATTTCAAATAAATTATTAAAAAAATAAAAATAAAAAATTATCCCACTCCTCATCCTCCTAATCAAACTATCAAATCCCACTTGAAGAGCTGCCAAAATATATGCATCAATTGTCCCAATCAAAACTCATGATCTAGCAATCAAGTAAAACCAGCAAAAACCAAAATCTCCAACACACTTCTGGTAATTCCCCAGTTACTTTTTGCAATTCCTAAAAAACAAGAAATTGGGACAATGATTGGTCCAAATCAATGGTCTTTTCGTTAGATTTGCCAAAATGTTATTAAGAAATGCATTGCATTTGATTTGAGTTTTTCTTCCAATTGGACCAAAAGACTCATTGTGTGATGGGTTGTGAGTCTCTTGGTGGGGAGAAACAAGTGGGCATAGAATCTTGATGAAAAGTGATTGCAGTAGGAGAAAGAAGAGAAGCCATGGTGGGGGAGAAAAAATGGGTATGGAACCTTGATGGAGATAAACCCCGTACAACACCCTCATTTAAACTTGAAAAGAACCTTGATTTTTTCTCTATATTCCAACTGTTAAGCTACATTTTAGTCAAGGTTAATTATGTAATTTGTACAGTTCATCTCTTCATTCCATAGGCGTGAGTCATTGGCTATATTGTATATATATGTGTGCTTTAAATACTTTAGAATTAATTGAAATCATTTCAACCATTTTTCCCGCAACTTCTTCTTCCTTCACTTCGGAATTCATTTCATCTCTTCATGGTATCAGAGCATTCATTGAAGCTCCGTGCAATAGCTGATGATTCTGGTGTTGGAGTAGATCTTCACAATCAGTGTGAACAAGTGAATTCTTCTAGTGATTCTGTAATCGGAGAAATGGCAGCAGAGGATACTAATTCTCTTCTAAATCGATTGGCCACTGATCCAACCAGTCTATATTACCTACACTATGGAGATAACATAAGAATGGAGATCATTTCTGTGATTCTTACTGATGATAATTACTCAACATGGAGTAGAGTTGTTACAATGACACTTAGTGTAAAAAATAAGGAAGGTTTCATTGATGGAACCATTTCCAAACCGCATAAGGATGATACTGTATTCGGTGTTTGGAGGAGATGTAATCACGTTGTTTCCTCTTGGATTATTAACTCAATTCCCAAAGAGCTCGTTGTTTATTAGGATTCAGCTAGAGAGATCTGGATCGAACTTCAAGAAAGGTACATCCAAGGTAATTTCACACGGATCTATGAGCTGAAGAAGCAGATCGTTTCAATTTCACAAGAGAGTAGCTCTATTAGCTCATACTTCAATAAGTTCAGAGGACTTTGGGAAGAATTGGATAACTATAGACCAGAAGCTAACAACACTTGTTAAAAACATAAAGATCAAGTGATGCAATTCTTAATGGGCTAAATGATCAATTTGCAACTATTCGAAGTCAGGTGCTTATGATGGATCCATTGCCTTCTTTAAATAAGGTGTTTGCTCTCATTCTACATGATGAAAAATAGAAGGACGTTGTTGCTAAGAAGCAACAACATCATGAAGCAGCAGCATTTTCGGGTAAAATGACGAGTGGATCATTTGGAAGTCAGAGGAATAATTCGTTCACTCAATTTCAGAGAAAAGACAGACCTATATGTAGCCACTGTGGTATGCCTGGACACCTTAAGAGCAAGTGTTACAAGATTATAGGCTATCCACCAGGTTATCATTTTGCCAAAGGAAAGATGCCAATTGCCAATGCTATTACTCAGATTCCTGTTAGTAATAGAGCTGAAAGTGTTAACTCTTAGCCAAATGTGATCATTACTTCAGATCAGTATCAATAACTTTTAGCCATGCTTGTTCCACAATTGAAGGCTCAATTATCTACTGATAGTTTTAAACCACTAGTATCAACAGCTGTTCTTAAAACTTCTGCTTTTTCAGGTAAATATATTGATCATAATGCAGCTCCAACTGAAGTTAAATGGATCATTTATGGTGTGTTCTGTCAAGTACTTGACAAATATCACAGCTGGATCAAATGCCTCTGTTAGGCTACCAAATGGTGATCATGTTGCTGTGACAAGCATTGGCATAGTTAAATTGTCTGATGAATTGATGTTGACAAATGTGTTTGTGGTGCCATCTTTTACATTCAACCTTATCTCTGTCAGTAATTTGGTTTGTCAAACATAATTGCTTTTTGATTTTCATGGATAAATCTTGTCTTGTACATGATATTTTAACATGGCAGACGATTGGGGAAGGCAAACTTGAGGATGGCCTATACCATTTCCAGTCTAGTGGAAAGTCTTTCATCAAACCTCATCAAATCTCTGTAAAACTTGCTATTTCTTTTGCCACTAGATGCAGTCCTTTTATCTGATTTTCATTGTAATAAAGCTTTCAGTACTTCTTGTAATTCATTTGGAAATAACAATATCAATAGTCACATTGATGTATGGTACTGCCAGTTAGGCCATATACCTGTGTCAAAACTATCTGCTCTACATATGTATGTCCCTACTATCAAATTCAATAAATCTTTACATTGTTCAATTTGTCCATTGGCTAAGCAGCACAGACTTTCGTTTCCTCACAGTAAAACAAGAGCCTCCAAAGCTTTTGACATCATTCATTGTGACATATGGGGCCCTTATTTTATTCCCTCTTTCAATGGATCACAGTACTTTCTAACTATTGTCGATGACTATACTAGGATGACATAGACTTTTCTTATGAAAACCAAGTCTCAAACCAGGCCTATCCTTCAGTCATTCTATTCCCTGATTCAAACACATTTCCAAAGTAATATAAAAATCTTGAGATCTGATAATGGAGTAGAATTTGCTATGACTGATTTCTTTAACTCTAAAGGTATCATTCACCAAGTTAGTTGCGTTGAAACCCAATAGCAAAACGGTGTAGTTGAAAGGAAACACTAGTATATTTTGAACATTGCTCGAGCTATCAAATTCCAAGCTAACTTGCCTCATCAATTCTGGGGAGATTGTATCCTGACTGTAACACATCTTATAAACAGAACTCCAACCTTCATTCTCAATGACAGATCACCATATGAAATGCTTTACCAAGCTGCTCCATCATATAGTCATCTCAAGGTATTTGGTTGCCTCTGTTATGCTGCTACCTTAAAAAGAAACATAACAAAGTTTGGCCATCGAGCTTCACCTTGTATATTCATTGGTTACCTTTATCGTATGAAGGCCTATCGATTATATAACCTTCATACCAAAACCTCTTTCAATTCTAGAGACGTTCTCTTTTATGAGAACATTTTTCCATTTCATCATCCATCATTTCTTTAGTCTTTATCCAAACTTGATTGCATTTTACAGCCTATTCGGCCCTTATTTTCTCCTTAAACTTCTTCAAATCTTGATTCCCCTTTTCCATTCCCAGAGTCTCTTTCCACTGGCACTTCTACATCATCCCACGACAACATTTCTAATTCTATACCACCTACTAATATACCTACACCTATAGTGTCATCTCATACTCCTCAGTTACCTATTTGAAAGTGAAAATGGACTATAAAACCTCCTTCTTATCATCTGGATTATCACTGCAACCGGGCCTCTCAAGTGCCTGAACTATAATCAGATTCTATGGTACAAAGTTCTGCTAATGGTAAGAAATATCCTATCTCAGAACACTTGGACTACACTCAATTATCTGCTATACATAGACAATATTCCTTGGCACTATCTACTATTTTTGAGCCTCAATCTTACAGTGAAGCATCTAAGCATCCTGAATGGTGCCAAGCTATGGAGTTGGAATATCAAGCATTGGTTTCCAATCACACTTGGGATGTGGTTCAGTTCCCTGCTAATAAGAATCCAGTGGCATGCAAATGGGTATTCAAGGTTAAACTTAAAGCAGATGGGACTGAGGAAAAGAAGAAAGCACGTCTAGTTGCTAAAGGTTTTACCTAACAAGTTAGAATAGATTATGTGGAAACCTTCTCTCTCGTGGTTAAATTGGTAACTGTTAAGTCAGTATTAGTTGTGGCAGCCCAGTTACAGTGGCACCTGCATCAGTTAGATATTAGCAATGCCTTTCTACATGGTGATTTGGATGAAGAGATATACATGTTGTTGCCACCGGGGTATGAGCAGCATGGGGAGAATGGACTACAGTTGGTTTGCAAATTGAATAAGTCTATCTATGGACTTAAACAAGCATCGAGAGAGTGGAATGCAAAACTTACTTCGTATATCCTATCACAAGGGTTTAAGCAATCAAAGACTGATTATTCATTATTTTGCAAACATAATGGCTGCTCAAATACCATTCTATTAGTATATGTAGATGATATAATCATTGGTGGGAATGATTTATCATATATTAATCAGTTCAAGAGAGAGTTAAATGATCAATTCAAGCTGAGGGATTTGGGAATTCTTAAGTACTTTCTTGGGCTGGAAATTGCTAGAACTTCAAAAGGCATTTCCATATGCCAAAGAAGGTATACATTGAAAGTCTTATCAGATGCAGGCTACTTAGGGGCTAAACCAACAGCTAACCCTTTGCCACACAATCTGAAATTAAGTAAGGAGGAAGGAGAAGATGTTCCAGATGCAAGTGAATATAGGAGATTAGTAGGAATAATCCTTTATCTAACCATAACGAGGCCTGACTTATCCTATGCAGTTCAGTTACTAAGTCAGTTCTTACAGTCACCCAAGCAGCCTCATTTGGTGCAGCATACCATGTTCTGAGGTACTTGAAAGGGACATCAGGACAAAGACTGTATTTCGAAGGCAAGTTGGACCTGCATCTTAAAGGTTATTGTGATGCAGACTGGGCTGCTTGCTATGATACCAGGAGGTCTGTTACAGGGTATTGGATATTCCTAGGTAATTCCTTGATATTGTGGAAGTCTAAAAAGCAACATACCGTATCAAGATCTTCAGCCGAATACAGATCTATGGCAGCTGCTGTGTGTGAACTAAGTTGGTTAAAGAACTTGCTACATGATTTGAACGTTGAACAATCCAAGGCAGCTTTGTTGTTTTGTGACAACCAATCTGCAATTCACATAGCAAGTAACCCACTATTCCATGAAAGAACTAAACATATCGAAATAGATTGTCACTTGGTTAGAGACAAGGTTCAAGCAGGTGAAGTGAAAATGCTATATATAGCCTCACAAGATCAAGTTGCTGATTTATTGACAAAGGATTAGGTGGAATCAAGTTCAAATCCTTATTATACAAGATGAGAGTATTGAATATATACTCCTCACCTTGATGGGAAGTGTTAAGCTACATATTAATCAAGGTTAATTATGTAATTGTACAGTTCATCTCTACATTGTGTGTGTATATATATATGTGTGTGTGTGTGTGTGTGCTGTAAATACTTCAGAATTATTTGAAATCATTTCAACAGTTTTTCCCGCCAACTTCTTCTTCCTTCACTTCGAAAATCATTTCATCTCTTCTCGAAACTCATAATATAACGCTAAATAATGTAATTATTGCATTTTTGGTGGGCTTGTATTTATTATGGTATGATTTGCTAGAATTATTGCAATTATGTTGAGTTCAGCTACTATGTGCTTCGAATGGCTGCTTCACTGAGGAAGAACTCTCTTGTTGCACATTACATGTTCGGGATTTTGTTTCTCTGAAAAAAATGTGTTTTGTACATTGAATTTTATTGTTGCAATTTCACAATTGGAATTGGTTGTCATATTTGTGAACTTAGTTGCCTATTGTGCTTTTCAACTTCTTTGGTGGTGGAGGTGGTTGAGGGGGAGGATGAAGTAGAGGAAATGGAAAGAAAGAGATTTTTTTAAATAATTTATTTGTTACTAGTTTGCACTTTAAAAAAAAATTAGGGGTATGATTGTTATTAGTTCTTTCTTCTTTTCCATTCCTTTTGTTTTATTTAAATATGATATATATTTGTTATTTAACGATTTCTTAATTAAGAAATTGAATGAAAATGATGATTTTTGTAATAAAATATGAAAATAGGGAGTGCAAATACTAAAACAAATGAAGCGAATTGACGTTTTGCACAATGAACTCCAAATATGGGGATGCTTTGTGCTAATAATTAAAAATAATTTATTTTTTCAACCAATACTTTTTTATCTAGGGATATAAACGAGTCGAACTGAAACTCATGGCTCGAACTTGACTCAGGTAAAAAATGACTTGAGCTTTTTTTGCTTGAGCTGAGCCGATCAAATACTTGACCAAAAAATTAAGTTCGATTCGAGCTTTCGGCTCAAGACTTATCGAGCTGAGTCAGCACGTTTTAATTTATTTCATTTTTAACAGCTGCCTCTCCCTCATATAATCATATTCCTTGAACCTACTCTATAGTTTGGTTGAGCAACCTCTCACTACCCCACTACAAGTTAGGTAAATATATATTTTTTATTTTAAGTACTGAAAATACTTGGTTTAGCAGTAAGTCATACTTTTTCGGAATAATTATTCCGAGTTTCGATCATAAAGAATAGTATTTATTTGAAATGCCTTTATGCATAGGCAAGCTCTTGGTTAGTAAATTTTTTGTTTTTTTTTTTTTTTTAGATTTTCAGCTAAGTAAACTATACATTTTATTGTATTCACATTTTTTATTCATTATTAATCATAAATTTCAAAGGACTCAACATTTTATAATCTCAAATAACGTAGTCGAATAGGAGCTAAATTTACTTAGCCCCGTTTGGTCTCATTATTCCCCATTAAATTATAATTCTTTTTTTTTTTTATCAACCATACATCTTCCAATAAAATAATATTATACGTAAATCTCAAAAAAAATAAAAAATCCTTCTTTTTTAATCACAGATTCTTTAAAATTTTAATTCATTTCATTATAATGTGGAATAATGAGAGTCAAAATGCACTTATTTGTGTAGGTAAACACCCTGTTTTAAAGCAATTATAGTAGACATAAATTGTAGACAACTTTTTTCAAATAATAACACTAGCCATTTTGGCCCGTGTTTGTGTGGCTCATCACGCTCCAAAATGGTCCATGACATGGGCCGATGTAAAAAAAATGAGACTCGATTTGAGTCTTGGCTAAGTTCCTCCAAGCAGTAAGTTTGACTAGCTTGAGCTTTTCTCGGGCCAAGCTATAGGCCCCACTCTAGTCAGCGAATCAATTTGACATCCTTATTTTTGCCACCTACAACATCAATGCTGTAAAAAAATATTGTACAAATAGATTAAGCCCATGTTTGATAGAGATTAAAATCAAATTTTTAATACATTTTAATAAAAGTCGATGAAATGTATGATTGAAAAAATGTGAATCCCATAAAATTTGTAATTAAAATTAATAATTGAATTTGAGTTAAAATTTTAATTCAAACCAAACTGAAGCTTATCCCTCTTTAAAAGTACCCTCATTTTGAACCCAGAATTACTTCTATAAATTTCATTATTGTAAATTAAGCTCGCTCGTTCACAGCTATTATTTTAAAACTCTTTTATTTTTATACTCATTTTTAATTATATATTTATGTAATAAAATATTTTACACGTAAATATAAAAAAAAATCTACTTTTTAATCATGCAGTATTTAAAAAATTACGATTGAAAACTCAAAATAATGACCAATCAAACGTGGCCAAATAAGCATGGAGGGTTTAAAACCGTAATTATAAACTCTTCATGGAGATAATATGCCACGTGTCGACCTCTCGACCCTCTATTTACAATTTGCTGCTTTTCATACCAAAAAAAAAAAAACAAAAATAATAATAAAAATAAAATTTTGAAGAAAAGCACTCCGCTGTTATTATCCAGTTTAGAGAGAGAAACGCCACTCTCTAGTGAGAGAAACTTGGTGGGATTCAGATTTGTTGAGGCATAAATTTTCTATGTAGAGCTGGAGTGAATCTAATATAGAGTGCTGCCTCGGAATTTCCGGTGAAAAACTGACAATGGCAATCGGCGCCGTCGTTTCGCACCGGAATTTCGGCTTTTTCACCGGCTCAGGTGGATACTTACCAACTGTTATGATACTATTCACTTGAATTTGCAGGGCGTGTGTTTGTGGGAACTGCGTCAGATATATTATATTTGCAATGGCGGAGCATGCATATAGTAGTAAATTTTGGTTATTTACATCAATTTTTTGATTTTTTTTTTACAAGAAATTGATCTTCAGCTTTTGTCTCTGATTATAAGAAGTTGAAAGTAATTTTTTAAATTTATAAAATTTGGCACATTAAATGTATACGGCATTTGATCTACACTGTTTGAGCTAAAAAAATAGCGCAGTCTATTTTGTTTGATAATGCTAAAATCTTATGTAATTCAGCTTTCTTTTTAAAATTTTTAATGCTCGAGGGCTCTGTAATAAATTTTTGGGAAGGAATTTGATGCTAACATATGTCTACTATAGAGGTACAAGTTCCGTATTAGCAATGCAGCGAAAGGTTTCAGAGTTTATTCATGGCTTCCCACCTTAATAATTTATTAGTCGTGGAATGCTCTGCTTGTCTAAAGTTATTAGCATATTGGGACGGGTTCAAACTGTACTCGAGGAGGAGGAATTTAATAATCTGATCTCCCTGGGGATTCATTACTGACTAGGGATTTCGAATCAAAACATGTCTAAAGTTATTACCATATACATTAAGAAATTTCTCTGGGTTAGCGTGCAGAATTTACTCCAAGACAGAGAGGAAGTCGTCCACAAATTTAGAGAGAAAACATAGATGAAGATGGACTTTCTACTCATTTATTAAAGGATGAAACAACGGTTTATATATACACCCATATGTACAATTACAGACCTAACAACCTGTTGTATAAATGACAGCTTAGTAGCTCTAACCACTTTAACCGAACTTTGGCTAAGTACATAAATACCCTTGCTATTGCTACTCACTCTGCAGGATTCCCCTCAAGATGGCTGGTGGATGTTGAGGACACCCATCTTGGCTAACAGCATCTGAAATCTGGCTCCCCCTAAGGCCTCCGTCAATAAGCCTGCTAGCTGGTTCTATGTGGACAGATGCATAGTCTTTATGTCACCAGATTGTACTCTCTCTTACCAGATGGCAATCTAACTCTATATGTGTTATCCTTTCATGAAACACTGGGTTACTAGCTATGTGTATTGCTGTCTGATTATCACAGAACACAAGAGCAGCCTTAGGATGATAAACTCCCATATCAGTCAGCACTTTCTCAAGCCAAATTATCTCACAAACTGCCATAGCCATGGTTCTATATTCAGCTTCAACTGATGACCTTGAGATGGTGCGTTGTTTCTTTGAACGTCAAGATATCAAAGAAGTTTCAAGAAATATGCAAAGTCCTATAACTGACCTTCTGGTATTTGCAAATGATGCCTAATTTGCATCGCAAAAACCTGGCTATGTCAACGAGTCGAGCCAAAAAAAAAAAAAAAAGCTCGNCAAGCCAAACTCGAGCTTTTTTTATTTAATTTATAACATGTAAAAACTGTACAAGTTTTAAATTTTTTAAGTAAAAAATGTATATTTAACATAAAAATAAAATAAAACTCGAGCCGGCTCGGTTCGGTCTCGGCTCGGCCCGCTAAGGCTAGGGCAGAAAGCTTGGGCCGAGCCTAATTTTTTTTGGCCGGGCTCGGCTCGGCTCGGCTCGGGCCAAAAAAAGCTCGGGCTCGGCTCGAACTTTTTTGGACTGAGCTTTTTTGGTTTCGAGTCGAGCCGAACAAAGCCCTGCCAAAAAAATGAGGCTTGGCCCGAGCTTTCGACCCGAGCCCTTAACGGGCTGAGCCGGTTAGGGTTTTTTGCTTTTGTTAAATAATATATAAAGGGCTGCCTGGTTGCGCAACAGGCAGCTCAAAGCTGCCTTTGCAGGCAACTCTTTTAAAACATTTTAATTTTAATTTTAATTTTTTTTATGGGGCAGGCTCACCCGGGCCACTGGCCAGCCCGAGCCGTCCGAACTTTTTTGCCATCCCTATAAAAACCTTTGCGCTCAAGGCTGGAACCTGTAGTAACAAATAGTCTCCATGCTCTTCTAAATGAGGCTTTCTAGGGAATTCCAGATATGACTTGGAACTTGTGTTGACATATCTGGCCTTGTGATAGTTAAGTATATCAACCTTCCAATTAGCCTCTTGTACACACTTGGATCATCAAGTAACTCCCCTTCATCTTTAGTCAACTTTAGGATTTGCAACATAGTGTCTTTGACAGGATTTTATCCAAAGTAACCAGCATCTTTAAGGACTAACAATGCATACTTACATTGACAGACAGCAATGCCTTTTGAAGACATTGCCACCTCAAGTCCTAGAAAGTATTTTAAAACCCCTAAATTCTTCAACTTGATTTGTCTGTCAAGACTCCTTTTGAACTGTTCATTATATGCCAAATCATTCCCTCCTAGGATAATATCATCAACATAAATGAGGAACACAGTATATGAGCAGTTGGTTCTCTTGCTAAAAAGATAATAATCAAATTTGGATTGAACAAATCCTTGAGAAATGATAAAAGATGACATTTTAGTATTCCGTTCTCTTAAGGTTTGTTTGAGTCCATAGCTAGATTTGTTGAGCTTACACCCTAATGTCGCACCATGCCCCCCCTAGCTGCTTGTATCCTGGATGCATTTTCTTATATATCTCTTCCTCAAGGTCTCCATGAAGAAAATCATTGTTGATGTCAATTTTTGCTAGCTACTAGTGCCAACAGGGGAAGCTAATTTTGCCACTGGGGAAAATGCTTCCAGGTAATCAAGACTAGTTTGTTAAGAGTCAACATTTTTGGAGAAAAAGTCTTCTTTCTTGATTGAAATTTACCAACTATATACAAGAATTAAGAAAAGAAATTTACAACTTAGTCCCTAACAATGCCTTTTGAAGACATTGCCACCTCAAGTCCTAGAAAGTATTTTAAAACCCCTAAATTCTTCAACTTGATTTGTCTGTCAAGACTCCTTTTGAACTGTTCATTATATGCCAAATCATTCCCTCCTATGATAATATCATCAACATAAATGAGGAACACAGTATATGAGCAGTTGGTTCTCTTGCTAAAAAGATAATAATCAAATTTGGATTGAACAAATCCTTGAGAAATGATAAAAGATGACATTTTAATATTCCATTCTCTTAAGGTTTGTTTGAGTCCATAGCTAGATTTGTTGAGCTTACACACTAATGTCGCACCATGCCCCCCTTAGCTGCTTGTATCCTGGATGCATTTTCTTATATATCTCTTCCTCAAGGTCTCCATGAAGAAAATCATTGTTGATGTCAATTTTTGCTAGCT
>CAIGRO010294245.1:0-10599 GCA_903798355.1 Fraxinus baroniana
CTTTGAGCCTGATTTTTGATTTCATGAAAGATAAAACCTGATCCATGAATTTTTCTCTAATATTTATCCAATAGGCTACATGTAAAATATATTCATGGTGCATTTAACTGCAATGAAGGTCTCCAATTTTATTTTTTTTCATCTCTAATTTTTTTTTCTCATTGTTATCTTTAACTTTCTATTAATTAATACATCTTATATTTGATAATGGTCTCCATTTTAATTAGTTGGAAAAATTATTTTGTTGAAGTTTTGCATTTATTGCTTATTTTGCTTATTTAGTCCATGTTTGATGATCATTATTTGAAAACAAAAAATATTTTAAATTGTGATTTTTAGGAAAATGTGTGTTTAAAAATTAGGAAAAAAATTTGTGATTACATTTAGAATATTTTATTATGTAAATGTGATTGAAAATGAATGAGTTTTTAAATAATAGTCTTAACAAGTTTTTACTCTCTCGTAACTTTTTTTTGACTATAATAAAAAATAAGATATGTTCGATAAAAGTACGATAAAAAAAATGGGACATAAATTTTTTTTAGCAAAAGTCGGAAACTTCTATTTCATTCTCCTTTTTACGTATTTATGATGTCAAATTATATTTTCTACTTTATTTCCAAAACACCACTCATAAAACGAATTATTATTTTTTGTGCTAGCCCTAAAATTCTTAAAATAATATTAAAGTAAAAAAAATGTATATTGATTATCACTGAGTATTTCATATTAGCCCGTTCGGTAGGGATTAAAATCAGATTAAAATTGAAAAACTAACTGTTATTGTTGACTTTTATTAGACGAGTGAAACCCAATAACGACCATATTTTCAATTTTAATTGAATTTTAATCCATACCAAACGGATATCATAGCTAATTGTGTGCCTTAAAAACGAAGAACATGTGCCGTCATTTGAGTAACGATTTTTTTAATGATCCAATAGTCATCCTAATAAAGCATAAATCTTTACTTCGATTATCAAAAAATAATTTTGAAGGGTAAACGAACTTACATAAGTTGGTGAAAAAATTCCCACAAGCAGCTTGTAGTAATACAACAAACTATATTGTTTGAAATGAATAATAAATAATACAACATGCTCATTTGAAGGCGAACTAAAAAAATTAAGGCACTAACAACAAAATATAATGCAGTATTAGACGTACAGGATACCTGCAACTGCGATATGTAGGTTTGTGACTGGAAAGACGAATAATATTGTGTATATGACATGAAACCATATCGATATCCTAAGAGATCCTCTCAGATAACTGAGAAGGCACGAACATGGACGATGTCTAGATATTATACTTTTCCCTTAACTTGCAACTGGCTTTGAAATGGCCTTCTTAATAGCTTCAGCATATGTCCTGTGTTGGTATGTGAGAGTGGACTCGAGCAGATCCCAGAGTGATGTCTTTGGATTCCACCCTAACAATCACACAATTAACTCTTACCGTAAGAATATTGCCAAAGCTCGAGAACAATTATGCGTGCCAACTAAACAGATTATTACCAAGTTGTCTGTTAATTATGGTCATGTCTGGAATTCTCTTGTCACTGTCATCATATCCTTCACCGTAGAATTCTTTAGAGCTTACATCGATGGTAGGTTTATCTAGTGGAGGTTCTGCACTGACCTTTGAGTAAACCTGTGTGCGCACAGCCAGAAAGAAAGGTTGAGAAATTGAACGGAGACGGATCAAAGAATTACATAAACATATTACCTGAGTCATCATTTCAGCAAGCTGTCTGACTGTAACTTCGTTGTTTGGGTTGCCAACATTGAATATGTGACCATTGGCCCTGTCCGGATTTTCCTGTTTAAAATCACACCACTTAGCTACTACCTCAACAGATCAACATCAAGCAAAAGTATAGGGAATTAAATTAACATACAATCATCAAAAGAACAGCTTCAATGGCATCCTTGATATAAACAAAGGTTCTTTGTGATTCGCCACCATCCACGAGCTTGAGTGGTTCACGCCTTAGAAGATTCTGAACAGGGAGAAGAAAACAATATTAGAAAATAGACAGTCAAATTAATTTGACACGGTATTCAATCTGCATATGAATAATAATCTCACATTGCTAAAGCATGCTAAAACTCTTGGAACGCCCTCACTGGGACCATCAATTCCAGGTATGAAATCCATTCTGGGACCAATCCAGTTGAAGGGCCTCACAATTGTAAATTCAAGACCATTCTCAGCACCCTCAGCTGTAGGACAAGGTAAAAGAAAAAAAAATTAATGCAAGTTTCACTACTAAGATATAAAGATCAATAAATTTTAATCACTCACCATAGATCAACCTTTCAATCAACTGCTTTGCACATGCGTATGACCACCTCTGCTTTTCAATTGGGCCAAAAATGCAAGGGGAGGCATCTTCTTTAAGAACAAAGTAAGCAGGATCCTGATGCAAGATGAAAAATGATGATTCATAAGATTTTCACCAAGCAAAGTATATCACACCAAGGAGAACTGTAACTTCAGAGATCTCCTTTGGCAGATAACTGCAACAAAGAAATGTACATGGAATGGTGCAGTGAAATGCTCTGGATAAAAAGCAAGAATCGTCCAAACATAAGCAAAGATATTTACTATGAGACTTGTGCATATTTTTTGCAACATTCAAACAAAAAATCTAATTACACCAAAGTATTCTTAAACAGACAATCCATTAACTTAAATATCCCTATGTTCAAAATAAACAATATTCCAAATCCCAGAATACGAATAGTAAACTAATAAAGCAATATCTACATGCAGTAATAAATTGCAATGGCGATTCCATCAAAACTGATCCTCCAGGGTGTCATGCATCCTCTAAGATGATGTTTCATGCACAGGCACAGAAATTTAATAAATTTAGAAGAAAACTAGAATGTTTTAACCATGACATGAACAGCCAATATCAACTTAAAGTTCCACTTGCATTTTTCTTGCAAGCAAAATAAAAAGTGTCTCATAACTCAAATATTAAGGAAGCAAAAGCAAAGTTTTCAAATGCAACAAAAGCATAGATAAATTAAAGCATTAATGAAGGAAACTTTCTCGCTCTCTCAAACATAATAAGAAAAGATCTGTGCATCACTCCAGTTCTAACTTCTAACTAAAACTTTACGGTAGTGAAGCAGCACTGAAATAAGTTGCAAATTTCCCAAGGATTCTTTCTCTCTTTAATGTTGGCTAGTGGCCACCCAGATTGTTATTTGCCTTTGTTTAGGTTTCATTTTTTTTTTTCCCTAAAAAGTTCATTTTCAAAGTCAAATAATAATTTTAACCATATATTTTCGTAGAACCCAGAAATACTACCAAATTGTCTACAACTCATTTCGACCAGCTAATAATTTTAGTAAAAAAAATAAAAATAAAAAATGAAACATAAACAAAGGATTATGTTTCTTTTTCTTTTTCCATTCCACCAATTCAAAACTAAAAGCACCAAGACAGCATGATTTATGATCTTACAATCAAGGAGTTTATTCCCATAAATAATATTTCAATCACCAATTTCCCATGGTTTGATTAGTAAACCCTATTTAATAGTAGCCATCAAGGAGTTTATTCGCACAAATAATATTTCAACCAGCAATTTCCCACAGTTTGATTTGGAAACCGTAAGTTAATAGTAGTCAATGGAACAGATTCCATTAAGTTATCACAGTTTGTTGTGAAGATGACAATTTATTTGAAATAATGGAGCAAAATTGCCCACACAAGTCACGATTCACCCATTATTTCATTGAGTTCCCATAATTAGTAGGCCGATAACCTTTTATTTCCTGAAGGGAAGAATTTGGGCTTTCCACTACATATTTCTGTTCTAAATATAATCAATTGCCCAAGGACCCAAAGAGGCAACTTGATCTGAAAGAGAGAGGAAGAAAAGTAAAGAGAGTATGGAGGAGGAAAAAGAGAGAATAAGAACTTATGAGGAAAAATTCATATACTTAATAAGTTCTAACTTGTAATCAATAATATTGTCTCCAAATTGAAATTTCTAGGTTGGCTTTTACAGAGTTAAAAACTTAAATCTAAACGGAGCTCAAAGTTTCATCATAAAATGAGCTTTGCAGAACCTATCTACTAAGAACTTTTGCATTGTCCAAAAATAATCAATCAGTAAAAGGTAGTCTTCAGCTGGGCTGGCAATGATGATTTTTCATGCTACTTTTGTCGATATTGTGCTGTGCTGTATAACTCGAAAGGCAAGACAAAAAAAATCTCAGTTACAGGACGGACAGAGACTCGGTTTATTTTATAACGCAAAATAGTGATAGTCCCGACTAAAATTCCAAATTATTAATGTAAAAAGGAAGTTGAGGGCACCTAAACAAGTTGTAGGGCAGTGGACAAATAGGAATAATTGCAAACCAACAGAAGGCAGAAAACATGATGCAAAAGCAGATCAAGCCTCCAGCTTCTCAATAACACACTACTCAAATGTGCTACAGTTGTTACAAGAGACAAAGAGAGAATAAAAACAGAGAAGAAAGTAATTCTATAATCAAGTTGTGTTCTTCACAACTTCCTTCTCTTTGTTTGTCGTTTCCTTTTTATGTTTTTGGCCATTATATTTTAACTCTCAGTCATGTTTCACTCTAGAAGTCTAGTCCTTCAAAGTTTGCTTAACTATGAAGTGCAGAAGTAGATAGAGGTCATAGGTGCGATTAAAATTTCCTGAATGATATGCATGTTTCAGTGGATTCTCACTCATCAAAATACTCGCATGCTTTCTTTTAAATACTGTGAATGGTGGCATGCAAGGTATTATTTCAACTAAGGTCCCAAAGCACTAGAATCTGGAAAAAGATCGCATTCGACATTTATGTGACAAGAAATTATTCTCAGGCCAAAGGGAAAAGGGATTATAATCCACCCTGTAGGAAAATTCTTGGTTTTGAAAGGAGCACAACTCCATAGGATTAGATCCACTCATACAGTCAAAGATTATTACTTATGAGGTCGAGAAAACGGAAATTCACCAAATAGCAAATCATAATTGCTTTGAACATGTCAACAAAACTATAGATCAAATGGTCTGTGCAGAGATCATTTACAAAAGAGACTACTGCAGCAACAACAATCTGAATATACAATATGAGAACAAAATTTCTTATATAAAATTAAAAAAAAAATAATTTAAAAGAAAGATAGCTATGAACTTTTAACTCTTCCAGAAATGCCAAAGGCTTACCTGCCGTAATGGGTTATCTTTAGGTAAAAAGCAACCAATAGTTTTCCCATAAACTTCACAAGTGGAGAAGTGTATGAGACGCTTGCTGTTTTCAGAACAGTACTTGACCTATATCCACAAAAAGCCATCACATCACAAACCAGCTTTCACTTGGGCCAGCAAGTAAAATTAATTGAATCTTGCAATTAGATCAATTAAACTCAATTATGAACCACGCGAAGCACTTACCACGGGGAGAGCATCAATGAAGTTGCTGTAAATAGTGTCAAGGGGACGCGTGTTGTAATCAGCTGGAGTGCAAATTGCAGCAAGATTTATAGTCTACATTGCAAGAAGAAGTACACGCTTCAGTCCAAGTCAAAGTTAGAATATTAAAAACAATCCATGTATAATGTTTGAAGATAAACAGTACTAACACAGCTGTAAATGAAGATTAAAATTCACCATAGAACTCAAGAAATCAATACACAGTAATACTCTCCGACTCATAACAGGTTGAGATGTGTGTAGAGCCCAAAATCCAGCATAATCCAGATAAACTTGAAATTCAGAATTAAATTGAGTACGAGACAGCAATCGCAGAAACTAAAATTAAGCATTTTCCCATAACAGCTCAACATCAAAAAACTGATAATCGAAACTCTCAAAACAATCGCAATGTGAAAAAAAGAAGAAGGATAAATTAAGTAAAAAAATCTAAGACAATCAAATACTCAGAAGTCAGATCCGACATTAACCACAACACAAAGCCAAAATGCCAAACGAATAAATCAAAGAAGTGAAGAAATGACAAGGCATCAAAGAACATTACGAGATCCGCCATCTTAATAAGTCCTTCGAGTCGTGGGTCGTTCTTGATATTGAGTCGGTGGAACTGGATGCGATCGGCCCAAGGTGGCGAGCCCGAGGGCTCCAACAGGTGCTTGATCTTGTCACTGTACACATCCACTGCCAGTACCTTGTGCGGTGTCTCCGTCATGAGCTTCTCACAGAGATGCGAGCCGATAAACCCACCGGCACCGATCATGCATATTGTAATCGGCTTAATTGGATTCCCGTCCAGATCTACTCTCCCGCTCGCCATTTTCCGATTTGATACTAATTTCTCTCTTCAATTCCTCTCTACAGAGAATTATAGATGTCGAATTGAACGTGTAAGCGCGTGTGCGTGTATTCGACTGGAGAACAGGGAGAAGTGAGTGAATATATTTAAAGCTGGAAAAAGGAGGGAGGATAAGTTCACGGAACCTGTGGCCCTACTGCATTTATTTTGAGGCGTTGTATCTCAATCGCTAGCGTACGAAGTTGTGATCACTCGCTCCAATTTGACGACACGTGGATATTGATGACACTGGATTTTCCGTAATTGATCATGTTGGATTATAAGTAATTATGAGCAACTATGAGATAATTACTTCTAATTTCTATTTTGAGACAGTTCTTCAATTTGTGCCCATCTTTATTTTTGTATTGTTCTAACATGGATTTCGGCAGGTTCGTTACGTTACTTACAAATATGGCACGTACGTTGTCATAGCCAAATTGGTCCATAAAAATTAAGAATTGATTTTACGACCTTCCAAAATTTACCACATATTAACTAATTTACATTGGTCAAATATTTTTGTATTCATTCGAAAATAATAATTTTCTTAATATTTCGACAACTTTTATCGTTGTTATCAATCAAAATTTTGAGTTGAGGGTCCTCGTATGCAAAGCATACTTTTAAAATGAGGATATATCAACTATATATTCTAATACTTACATCGGTAATATTCTTATGAAAAGTGAAACAAATGAATTAGGTATAACATACTACCTCGAAGGGTTTGATGATTTTAATATACATACCAATGAAGTGTCGATGATAAGTCTATCGTAGTTTGATATTTTAATCCTTAGCTAAGATACCTCTCGGGCTTAACTAGTTGGACTTGCATTTGATTAGTATCGACAAGAGTCCTTATTGTTGTACAAGAATGACCAAGTTTATATGAACGTTATCATGAATATTCCATTAACATTAACTATAAGGCTTGTTGCTTGGTGCTTTATAATTATTCTTTCCCTCAAACTTGTTGGTCATCCTAGGGTCATCGTCCACTCCGTACACTATCCCAAGGTCGTTTATGTGATCTAGCTTGGTCTAGTGTTTTCACATTAACTCAGATTAATTGTGTGACATACTAGTCGGATTTAGCTATAGTTTAAAGATTGTCTTATTGATATCAAATTCAAACAAGGTGACTTCTTGAAACCAAAGCTATACCAAGACCCGTACATGAAATATACAAGATACGCACAATTGGACATTCTAAAATTGTACATTACGAAGATCTACATAATCTTGCAGCATGAAGCTTTAAATTGAGTCTTTCTTTTTCTTTTTTTAACAATTTCCAATAATTTATCCAATAAATTTTACTAAACATGTGATTACTTGTCGAACCGTGTCATGTGAATGGGGCTAATAGTTGTGCTAATGAGCTGTCTATATTTCGTTTGTTCTCATGTGGGGTCTCATTTTTTTGTGAATTATTTTAGACGGATGGGTTAATCCATTTGTACATAATGGATTATCCCTTCACATAATGTATGGGATCTGCATATATTTAAAAATTTCGACAATATGGCTCCATCCCTATTGTGAATAGCAGGTAAAAGATTCAATAAAAAAATTCGATACATGCAGCACAATCCCGGATAGATAGGGTCAACGTGGCCCTGTTGGTCTGGCACTTCTTGCGAGGAATATGAATGCAAAAATTGCCTGTTGGGGGCCGGTGGGGACATGCCCCTAGCCAATGGTGGGGAGGCGGGTCTAGCACTTCTTGTGTGGAATGTGAACGCAAAAATTGCAGCAAAGTTCTTTATCTATTAGTATCATGACAATTTGGCATTCAACTTTTATTTCATGCTATTAAACCCATGTTTGGTTTAACTAAGGTAAAAATTAGAGTCCAAATTAATAATTAATTTTAACAACAAAGTTCGTGAGAAGTATAACTTTTATCAACTCTTTAACCCACATTCATCAACTTTTATTAAAATTTACTAAAAAAAATGATTTTTAGCTAAACTAAGTGTGAGCAGAATTTGTGGTGCCTAGGGCCCCATTTAGTATCTTGAAGTATATACTTCTCCAACATTTCGGAAATGAGTACATTGGTTTCTACTTGGATTAAAACCTTTAATTCTTCTATTAAAATGGCACGTCTATGGACTCCTTTAAGAGGTATTTTTGTCAATTCATCACGAATCCTACTGAAAAATGATTTTTAAAAAAAATAAAGAAAGAAAAAAGAAAAGGTGATGTATTAAATCCAATATGGCATATCAAAAACAATAATGCTACTCGTACAAAGTAGGTTGACAAGGTGGAATGACAAAGTGACGTGTACAGCTAGGATTTCAAGGCAATGGATGGCTGTGATTTGCTAACAGTGAAAAATGAAAATTCAATATTGCTGGGTTTCTCACATTTCTTCTACAAAAGAAAGGCGTCGATGTGTAAAGGGATTCACGGTAATGGAAGATGGGAGAAATGGTTTTGGCGCCTTCGTTTCCCCTGATTTCGTCCCCTTTTCATTGATTGACTTGGAATTGTGGTTTTGGCACTTAAGAGCCTATTTGGTAGGGCTACTAATTAGATTAAAAATGAAAATATGGTCGTTGTTGGGTCCCACTCGTCTAATAAAAGTGAACAATAACGGCTAGTTTTTCAATTTTAATTCGATTTTAATCTCTACCAAACGCACTTTAATTTTCATTTATCACTGTTAGCAAATCACAACCATCCATCGCCTTAAGATCCTAGCCGTACACATCACTTTGTCAACATACTTTGTACGAGTAGCATTATTGAATCAAATATGATGAAATGTGTCGTATGATCCAAATAATGAGAACCCAACCTACAAACTTTCCTTATCTTTTCAGCAAAAACCAGTCTTTCAAATGATAACATAAATAAAAACTGCTCAATGACTAATGATGTGCAAAAAGAGTTGAAAGGTTGAAAATTTAAATACAAAGAAATAAAGGCTAAAGGTTGGCATGCTTTTTTTGAAAGACAAAATTTTTGATTTGTCATTCCTCCAATAATGTGTACGTCACTGATCAAGCCAAGAGTGTCTCGATATTGTGACTTATGATATATTTGGTACGTTACATTGAACACGAAATGACGATAGTTAAGAAAAGATGTGAACGTCAATGGTTTAGTGTCCCGTGAATTAAGATGCCTTTAATGTGTTAATTATTGGTAGCTAATTAAGATTTTATAATTAGGTTTATGCCCCAAGTACAGGGCTGAATTTTACCGGGGCCTTACAGGCCACTCACTGCCGAGCCGGGGCCCACCTCTGCAATAATAAAAAAAAAAATTGTGGCCCCACCCCCCAATGTATCTAATCTGGCAAGGGCATGTAGCAGGGCTCTTATAATTATTGTGCACTTATCTAACCTATAATATAAAAGAAATAAAAAGAAGGCATGTTTTATGGGCCCGTTCGGTAGAGAATAAAATCGGATTAAAATTGAAAAATTAGTTATTATTATTGACTTTTATTAGAAATTGGATCCAATAACGACTTATTTTCAATTTTAATTAGATTTTAATCCCTACCGAACAGGACCATATGTGTTCTAATTTTATTTATTTATTTATTTATTTTCCCTCTTTTTCTCTTTGGTTGTCATTCTCAAAAAGAAGGGACCATTTTTGATGATATGCACTCATACTAGAATTGTGAAGCAAGTTTTGGCTCCACTTCAAATATCCCATTGGACCATGTCTTCTCCTTTTCAAACATTTTGTCATGATATTGAAGTGTAGTAAAGAAATAATTGCGCGTGTATCATTAGAAAATTGATTGATAAAGATAAAGACACTACGTTGGATCAACACGTAAAGCTCAAATATTGAATTCAAGTTAGGATGCAACTTTACTTCGAAAGTTAAAAGTTCAATTTTTATTTTCATCTAAAATTGAGGCATAATATAATTCACTTTCGAATATAAAATGTGCGGTTGAAATATTAATAAAAAGTGTGATTGAAAATGAGTTTTGCAAAATTAGAGCCGAACAAGGGCAAAAAGTAGCTAGGAATTGCTTATTTTTTTTGTTAAAATTTTACTTTTATAAAAAAAAAAAATGAATAGTTAATAAGCCTTTGTTCGGTCCATATTAAAATCAGATTTTAATCCAAATCAAAGTCAAACTATCAATATTAATCATATCTTTCTTGGGTCCCACAACATTTCAACCACGCATTTCAAAAACTTCCATCACAATCTAATGAGAAATCTAATTTTAATATATACCAAACACTCTATAAATGTATGGTATTTGAGGATCTTAGGAAATGTATAATTAACTTAAAAA
>CAIGRO010294249.1:0-24429 GCA_903798355.1 Fraxinus baroniana
AAAAGGACTCGGTCGCTACACCCACTGTGTAAGTGAACATAACCTTTATATTTCTTTGCACTTATTTTATAAGCACATCCTGAATTTATTTGATTTTACCTACAGACTATAAGAAAGCGACTTTGACCTCGACAGTCCAAAAGTCAGCGACACTGTAAGAGTTCTTTTAAAGAAGTAGAGGTCCTGGAAGTTTATGATTTCTCATACCAACCTCTTTCAAATGGGGTTGTTCCAATCTCTTCCTCCTACCTCGACTTTGGCTAGGGCTCTTACATCTATCCCAACTTCTTCCAATAAGTATCTCAACTAGTATTTCAATTAGAATTTACCTTGAGTACAGACTTAACATATATCCATTGTTTCTTTTTTTTTAGATTAAGATCAAGAGAAGTTGGGATACAAAGCAACATCTGCTGCCAAATACAAAAAGAGGTTGACTCTTGTCGAAGTTATGAGCCAACCTTAGGAGGTTGTGCAGGTTGAGGAAGTTGAGATTAAACTTTAGCTCCTAAGAGGTTTTCTCCTGAAATGCCTCTCTAGAAGTCGACCCCGACTCCATCTTCCGTCCCTACAATAGCCAGTACCAACTCCTTAAGGTCACAAGAAAAATGCCCAGATTTGCAAAGACCAAATGTTGACAATATGATGGGCCGCCGACCTGACATATTCCTTGATTTTTTGAGAGCTCCATCCCTATCAAGAGAATCCACAGCATCACTCCACCCTCCTCTCAGAGAATTTGCCAAAGCTAGAATGAGAGAGAAGGACAATTTTTAGTTGAGATGCCCGTAGGTGAGGCCATCATCTCAGCTCAGCTCCACAGCCACAGATCCATTTTGTATATGATGTCTGTGGCTGATAAGGTATTCCACCCGAACTCAATTAACTTTGAAATTTCTTCCTTTCGTTTTATAACTTACACTACTCTTCTTTTTTTGTGTAAAAGTCGAGCTAGATAAAATGCTTGAGGTGAAAAAAAAAGCCTTAAGCTTATTCGAAAATATGGAGGCTAAGAGGGTGAGATTCCCAAAAAAAATAGAAGGATTACGAAGATCGCTTCAACAAGATAGAGGTAGAGATGGAGGCCAAATCAGTCTCGGAGTTGAGGTACATGGATGATAATAGGGCTTTGCAAATTGTAAAGGAGGGGCAAGGCTACTCAATAAGCAGCCAATGAGAAAAGAGAGCTGAAGAGGAGAAGATATGAGCTAAATAGGAGCGAGCTCGGGCTGATGAAGCCGTAAAAAGGTCTGAAGAGGCTACTAAGAGGGCCGAGGAAGCTGAACTTAAAGCTTCTAAGTCAGTGGATGTTTGGAGGGCCTCTCTTGAGTTCGACGCTCTAGCTCAGGACGCTTACATGGTGGCCATGGAAGAGTTGGTAAAGTACATTGGCAAGGAGAGACCAGATTTTGACACAACCTTTCTAGTGGAGTCTTTGGAGGAACAAAAGAAAGAGCTCCAAAAACTATATGAAGTAGCTGGAGTTCCAAAACCTTGAAGATGATGCTCAAGCTTATCAAAACCCATCTCTTCCCTAGTACTTATTTAAAGCTTTTCGTCTATCATTATTTTTTGTTTAACATTGTTAAATGAATAATGCCTAAGTTCTTATTTAATTTTATTAATGAATGAATGTTAGTTCATCTTTTATTTTGCACAAAACGTTGTTTACTCTTACAATAGAAATTTGTCTAAGTGTTGCAGTGCATGCAACCTTAACTCAGCTTTCTAATGAGCAAAGCTTTTATAATTTCCTTAAGAGAAAATTTGTCTAAGCATTGCAGCACATACAACATTAGCTCAACTTGCTAACGAGGAAAACTTTTATTTTGCTAATGAACAAAGATTTTATAATTTTCTTAAGAGGAAATTTGTCTAAGTGTTGCATCACATTCAACCTTAGCTCAACTTGCTAACAAACAAAGATTTTATAATTTCCTTAAGTTGTCTAAGTGTTGCAACACATGCAACCTTAACTCAGCTTGCTAACAAGAAAAGCTTTTATAATTTCCTTAAGATAAAATTTGTCTAAGTGTTGCAGTACATGCAACCTTAACTTGACTTGCTAATGAGCAAAGCTTATATAATTTCCTTAAAGAGGAAATTTGTCTAAGTGTTGCAGCATGTGCAACTTTAGCTCGACTTGTTAACGAGTAAAGCTTTTATAATTTCCATTAGAGGAAATTTGTCTAAGTGTTGCAGCACATGCAATCTTAGATCGACTTGCTAACGAGAAAGCTTTTATAATTTCCTTAAGATGAAATTTGTCTAAGTATTGAAGCACATGCAACCTTAGCTCGACTTCCTAATAACAAAGCTTTTGTAATTTCCTTAATAGGAAATTTGTCTAAGTGTTGTAGCATAAGCAACCTTAGCTCGGCTTGCTAACAAACAAAGCTTTTATAATTTCCTTAAAAGGAAATACACATGCAACCTTAGCTCGACTTGCTAACTAGCAAAGCTTTTATAATTTTATTAAGAGAAAATTTGTCTAAGTGTTGCAGCACATGCAACCTTAGCTCGACTTGCTAACGAACAAAGCTTTTATAATTTTCTTAAGAGGAAATTTGTCTAAGTGTTGCAGTACATGGAGCCTTAGCTCAACTTGCTAACGAGCGAATCTTTTATAATTTTCTTAAGAGGAAATTTGTCTAAGTGTTGTAGCACATACAACCTTAGTTCGGTTAGCTAAGAAACAATACTTCTGCTATTTTTTGGATAAAAACACAGCTTTTATTATAGATTTGCAATACAAAGTACATTCATTTCTTACTGATAATACTTCTTAAAGTACTCTGCATTCCAAGGGTGCAGCAGAGGTCTGCCATCTATATCTTCCAGCTCATAGGCTCCCTTGAGTAGTACTATCATTACTTTGTTGGGATCTTCCCAATTAGGTCATAAAGATCCAGAGTTAGATTCTCTAGTGTCAATGAGACTTTTCCTTAGCACCAGGCAGTGTTCTAAAAAGCGCGCCTAGGCGACACCTAGGTGGGAAGCGTGATGAAAATGTTTCGTCTTGAGCCTAAGCGAAAATTAACAGTTAATGACAATGTTGACCGCTTAATGCCCACCTAGTCATTTCTAGACGTTCCTCCACCCCCAAGCCCAAATTTTAAAGGTGCCCACTTTTTTTCTTTTTTTTTTTTTTTAAATAAAACTCTCACCCCAAACTCGGTAGCCCACTATCCCTTCAAATTTCAAAAACTCCATTAGCCCACTCATGGGGGGGGGGGGGTTTTGAATAAAACTCACATGATTTTGTATCGGACTATACGGAGGAAGAATTAGATGAAGAAGAAGATATTGAATTGAAATCCGATAAAGAGTTAGAATAGATAAGATTTAAGCTACAAGTTATCTACATTATGTAATTATGATTTTAAAACTTATCTTTATGTAGGGATTATTAAGTAGACAAGGTATTTTATAATTTTAGATGTTTGGTATGTATTATTTGAATTATTGATTTTTTATACAATGATTAAAATTTTAAAATAAAAACGTTTTTTTACACGTAAGCTTCGCATAGGCTCGTAAAACTTGAAACTTGGCCTTCAAGCCAGCCACACTTTACGCTTTTTAGAATACTGGCACTAGGGTACCGACCTCAAATACCTATTTCATGACATTCTAATTGTAGTATTTTGCATTGCTTTTTTTGTATACGACATTCCTGATTTCAGTTTCATTCCTAGTTTCCTCTATTCAGTCCAATTCTCCAAGCAAAGCTTTCTCAATCCCATCCTCTTTGTACATTGTTGTTCGATTAGAAGGAATCCCTACCTCCAATGGGATCACAGCTTCCACCCTAAAAGCTAGAGAAAAAGGGGTTTTCTAGTGTTATTCCAGGCATAGTACGATAAGACCATAGTACACTGGAAGTTCCTCAGCCTATCCTCCCTTAAGAGCATTGAGTTTGGCCTTTAGTGTATGCTTGATGGTCTTATTGATTACTTCAACTTGACCATTAGTTTGAGGATGGTTTGGCATGGAGAAATACTTATGTATGCAAAGTTATCAAGGTTTGCGAAGCGAGTATTGTCAAATTGCTTTCCATTGTCTATTATGATGGAATGAGGTATTCCAAACCTACACACAATGGACTTCCATATAGAATCAGTGGTTTTTTGAACGCTAATCTTAGTAAGTAGCTTAGCCTTTACCCACTTAGTAAAGTAATCAACTACAACAATCGCGAACTTCGTTCCACCCTTTTCGAGGGGCATGGGGCTAATTAAATCAACCCCCTATTTGGACAACAGGCAATGAGCCACTGCAAAGTTTAGCTCTTCTGGTGGAAGCTTGATGTTAGGAGCGAAGTGTTGACATTTATCCCATCTTTTCACAAATTCTAATGCATCCCATTTCATAGTGGGCCAGAAATATCCTTGACGTATGATTTTATGAGCCAACAATTGTCCTCCGGAATGATTTCCACATACTTCATATAAACTACTTCTTCTTCATTCAAACATCTTAACAATGGTACCGAATATCTCCGTTTATAGAGCGTATCGTCAATTAATATGTAGCGTACTAACCTCATTCATAGTCTTCTTGCTTCAATGGGATCTTCAAGACGTACCCTCGTTCTTAGATAGGAACTAATTCCATCCATCCATGTAGGCTTGTGATCAATCATCATGGAGATAACTTCTAGTCTTTCGATGGCAGGATGGGTAATCATTCCTACATGAATGCTATCAAATTCTTCTATTCCTTCACTTGTGGCCAGCCAGCTAAAGCGTCAGCATGACCATTCTAAGTGCGGGAAATTTGTTTGACCAAAATAGTTTTGAAATTCTCGTGTTCTTGCTTAACAATTTATAGTTGTTCATCATTTCCTCCTTAGTTTGGTAGGACTCATTGATCTGATTGACCACCAATTGCGAGTCACTATGGACTACCAAATGGAAACTTTTCATCTCTTTTGCCATCCTTACCCCAGCTATTAGCACCTCGTATTTAGCCACATTATTGGAAGCCTTGAAGTCAAACGGTATGGCTTTATAGAATAATTGGCGATTTGGACCTACTAAGACAACTCTTGCCCCCGACCAAATTTTGGTTGAGGATCCATCTACAAAAAGTTCCCATGGAGTGTCATGATGGAGTAATTCTAGTGGTTCCGAACTAAACTCCACAACAAAATCAGCAAGAGCTTTACCTTTTATAGAGGTTCTTTGTTTATATATTATGTCGAATTGTCTAAGCTCCACTTTCAACTTGACCATTCGTCCTGAAGTATCAGGCTTTTGTAAGGTTTTCTTTATAGTTAGTTAAGATCTGAATAGGGTGCTCCAAAAAGTATGGTCTCAACTTCCTTGCAACCATAACAACGATATAGGCCAATTTCTCTAAAGGAGAGTACCAGAGCTCGACTTCATGGAGGGCTTCACTAACATAGTAAACAGAATGTTATATTCCTTCTTCTTCCTGAGCTAAGACAACATTGATAGCATGTTTAGACACTGCAAGATATAAGATTAGCACTTCACCTGCTTTTTGGTTTTGACAACATTGGTGGTTGTGCCAATTATTGTTTTAGCTTCTCAAATGAGAGTTGGCATTCAACGGTCTATTCAAAATTCTTCCCTCTTCACAGGATATCGAAGAACGGTTTACATCGATCAATTGATTTTGACATAAAGCGGCTAAAGGAAACTATTCATCCAGTAAAGCTTTGAACTTTATTCGGCTTTGTTGGGGCTTACATTTCAATGATGGCTCGTGTTTTTTTTGCATTGGCCGCAATTCCTCAACAATTTACAGGATGACCTAAGAATTTTCCAGAGCTCATATCGAAGGTGCATTTGTTTGGATTTAGCTTCATCCTATACTTTCTCAAGATTCCAAACATCTTAGAAAGCTGTTGTTGATGATCTCTGGCATCTACACTCTTGACTAGCACGTCATCAACATATACTTCCATGGTTTCTACCAACTTGTTTGGTCAACATGGAATTGAACAAACGTTGATAAGTGGCTCCGACATTTTTATGGCCAAAAGGCATCATCTTGTAACAATAAAGACATCGGTCAGTAATAAAGTGGTTTGTTCCTGGTCCCGCTCATACATAGGGATTTGGTTATACCCTAGGTATGCATCCAGAAGCTAAGCAATTTATGTCATGTCATTGCATCGACCATCTGATCTATCCTTGGTAAAGGAAAAATATCTTTGGGATATGCTTTGTTGAGGTTAGTGAAATCTATGTACATCCTCCATTCTCCATTACTTTTCTTCACAAGAACTAGGTTAGCAACCCATTTAGGATATTTTGCTTCACGAATGAACCCATTGCGAAGAAACTTTTACACTTCGTGATTTAGGGCATTGAACCTTTCTGAATTTAAAGGCCTGAGTTGATGCCACTTAGGTCGCACCAAAGGGTCGATACCCAGCCTATGGTAAGTGATGCTGGAGTCGATTCCTTCCATATCTACATGATTCCAAGAAAAAGCATCAAGATTCTATTGCAGAAACTCTATTATCTGTCCTTGGATGGATGGCCGAAGTTTATGGCCTATTATGAGCTCCTTCGGTGGATCATCTAGTCTGACCACCACTTTGTCTAGTTTGTCCACAAGTTTTTCCCTTTAACCCTTAGACATGGGTCTAATGAGCCAAAGTCAAATTACATTAGATATGCCATATAAAATCTTGGGAAATATATGCATCATTCCTTACTGGGTGGATCTTCATCTGGCATTTCTCAGCAATGTCCATGTTTCCTTTAACTTGACCTACACCATGGGGCGTAGAAAATTTTAGTGAGTACTGGTACATGGACACAATTGACATAAGATTGAACAGCAAGGGATGTCCCATGATGGCGTCGTAAGCTGAATTGGAATCGAGTACCACGAACTCAGTGTTCAACTTAGTTTGGCGTAGAACTTCACCAACTTCAACAGAAAGCTTAATCAACCCTTTTGCTTAGGTAAGGGCTCCATTAAGTCCTAAAGCCACGTTTGAGTATGGCTGTCGAAAATTTAATTAAATACCCATCCATTCCAGTGTGTTAGTATAAAGTATGTTGAGAGAACTTCCTATATCTACTAAAACCTTGGGAATGATGATTCTGCTATGGGTATTGAAACCATCGGGATTCCAAGATAAGGTGTGGGCTTGTTTCTTTATCATCGAACGAAAGATATTCATCTATTATATTTCTGTGGTATTTCTCAATAATACCAATCTCGAAGAGGTTAGGTACGATGTGTCTCTTTAGTCTAGCTCCTTTGCTCAATTATTTTGCTATTCCTACGTACTATGCCAACTCTGTCTGGAGTACAAAACTTTATGCAATAATGATATATTGAAGCGGCCTATAATTCATGTAATATGGGTCTCCCTAATATAGCATAATAATTGGAAGACAAGTCAACAACCACAAAATCCGCTAGAATTTTTCTTTGACAAGGAACTTCGCCTAGCTCTATAATAAAAACAATTTGACCTCGGGCTTCAATTGGGTCCCTAGAAAATCCTTGCAGCTTCTTCGAATATGGTTGGAAATACCATTCTTGGATTCCCTTCTGTTCTATAGTTTGAAAATACAACACATGGATTGAACTCCCATTATCCACAAGAGTTCGATGTATTTGTATGCCATCTACCGACATGGTTATTACTAGTGCATCACTTTGGTCTTGTAAAATTTCATACGATTCTTCTTTTGAAAATCCAAACCATTCTGATAGTGATGCAATGCTAGTATCAAGCTTTGGTCATCTAACATCATAATTCTGGCAAATGCGTGCATCCTACGCTTGTCTGTGCCTTACGCTTCTGGATCCTTCAATACACTGATTACCACCCACTAACATTCTGATCTTAGCTTGAGGTGGGAGATTTCGAGCTTGGGAAATTGACTAACCTCATTAAACCATCCTAGGTTGGCGAGGTTGTTGAATACATACCTGGTTCGTCTTTTCAGGTTTAGCCACAAACTCTTGTAAATGACCTTGTCGAATTAAAGACTCAACATCTTCCTTCAAATCTTTGCAATCATCCATGTTGTGTCCTATCGACCTATGATACCGATAGTACTTTCCTTGGTTCTTCCCTGGTGGATCCTTTTTCTGATGTAGGGGTCTACGAAACACTTTTTTTTCTCCCATTTGCAAGAAAACATTTTCCAATGTAGTGTTTAATGGGTGATAGTCACAGAACCTTTTCGGATAAGGCCTAGGATGATCTTTATCCTTCTGGTCTTTCTTCTTTTCATGATTGACCCTTTTATCCAATTTTTTCTCCTTTGTTGGATTAGGAAAAAGTGGATTCACTTTGGCTTCCTCCTGATCTTAAGTGGCTTCCTCTGCACGTATATGTTTTTTGGCTCGATTGAGGAACTCGTGATACTTTCGAGGTCCATCTTCATGAACAGACCACCAAAACCTCGTTCTAGGCCTTAGCCCATATAGAACTGCCATGAGTGCGGTATCATTGGAGATTATTTTCAACCACTATGGACTGTTTGTTAAACCTATTGAGGTAACTTTTAAGCAAATCGCTCTTTCCTTACTTGATGTTTACCAAATGTTCTTTGGGCGTGGTTCTTGCTTTAGAACCCATTAACTGAGCTAGGAATGTTGTGGCAAGTCGTTCCAATTTCTTATGGACCTCTGATGTAGCCTTCCAAACCGCATTTGAACATTATCTCCCAACATTAATGGAAAATCACAACACATAATAGCATCACCTGCTCCTTGCAGCTCCATCGAGGAAGTGTACTTGTCTAAATGACTAAGGGAATCTCATTTTTCCTCATATTCAGTCAGTTGTGGTATTTTCAATTTTTCAAGCAAAGGTTCAGTGAGAATGTCTTCAGTGAAAGAAGAATGATGTTTAGTGAGATAATCATTCGTCCTTCCTTTATTTTTGGCTTCCAGATCAGTAATGTGTTTTTTCAAGGCGTTCATTTCAGGTTCAGGGGCTCAGCATATTCATTTCAAGGTGTTAGGGAGCGCTGAGATCCCAACCTATCAAACACACGACTGGTTTTCCTAGTAATCGGCCCCACTGTTGGGGAAAAACTCCTAATTTCTTCAATTTGACCTTAGGAAGATTTTTTCTCCTGAAAAATGGAGAGCCCTTTTAGTGGGAGGTCATACTCCACCTCGATATCAAATGGATGAATGTGAGTTTGGTTTCGCTCCAATTTGTTGACTGCATTTATCAACCTTTCGATAGATTCTCTTATGATGGTCACTTGAGGGTCACCGGCTTGATTTTGACCTTGTCCTCTACCAATATTTTGTAGAATATTGATTTGTTTAGGATAGGTATGAGAATGGTTTCCTGATGCCGAAATATCATCCATGAAAGTTTATTGTTGGGAATTTTCTATGGAGAATAAGGCTAATTATACAAGTTAGGCCCTTTCTCTAGCGCCAAATGTTGACGTTGAAAATTGTATGGACCAATTCATGTCAACTTTGAATGTAAATAAGAATTTTTATTGATGATCACTTATAAATTACAAGAGTTTTTATCAAATGAGATATTTGAAATATGAAGGTGTTCTTTTTTATCTAAGGATACCATGCTCCTTTTTATAGAAAAAGAAGAGCCAGTATCTTTCATATTCATGTCTTGTCAATCAATAGTTCGAATTGAAAAATACATTAATGGCATATTCATATTGGTTACTGAGGTTGGCTCCATCAAGTTATCATGAAAAGTCCTTTGAATGGGTCACCAACAATTAATGAAGCAGTGATAGAATGAAGCTACATCATATGATTGGTGGAATAAGTGGACACTGACGTAAGTCCTGAATGTAATTAATTGATTGAATATTTTATCAATGTGTAAGGAATCTATAATAATTATGTTTTCTCATACCACAGCGGTCATAAATACGAGCCGACCTTAATTTAAGATTAAGCTGAGTGTACTTGACAAACAGATTTAACTAGGCTGCAGGTCGGATGTCAACAAAGTTAATAGCTATTTTTTGGTATTCTTTGAGAACCAAAACTCCATATTTATAGGGAAAAATATGGGGGCAAGGAAAATAACAATCATAATAATTATAGTTGTAGGGATATAATAGTTATTCAATAATAAACATATAATTTACAACACTCTCACTTGAATAAGACATTACCAAATATTTAACTCGTTAAAACCTTGTCCAGAAAACACAATAGGACAAAACTTGAGCTTAGGAAAAAAGTACACAAGCTCCCTTGATTTCAATATATGGAAATTCTTGTATCGAGTCATTCATGTCTTGTATGTCA
Organism: Fraxinus baroniana; assembly: GCA_903798355.1. Lineage (NCBI taxonomy): Eukaryota > Viridiplantae > Streptophyta > Magnoliopsida > Lamiales > Oleaceae > Fraxinus > Fraxinus baroniana. The sequence goes on from CAIGRO010294249.1 coordinate 10,258, forward strand.
ATATCTTCAATATTACAATTCTGATGAAACATGTTTCATATTGTCCTTTCAGAGCCTGCAAGCAATATCGTCTTCATAGATAATATATATTAATCTTTATTTGTCTATAGTCACATGACGATCCATTGAAAAATAAATTCTTTTGTTACTCTCTTCGAAAATCATATACAATTTGTAATATATAAGAGTATTATTTTGTAGGTAAATATTTTGTAGGTTATGGACATCATTACACAGAGAATATGTTCCGTTAAAATCTTATTAGGAAAAATTCCAAAGAAGGAAAAAGAACATATTATTTTTTCGAGTATGTTATAAAAGTTGTCTCATTAAAAACTTTACTAAAAACCCCTAATTGGACAAAACCTTGGTAAAAAAAAAGTACAAAGTGTATTTACTCCCCCTCATGATAACATCACTCAAATTATATATTTCAGACATATTAAAAATCCTTCAAGGATAACAATAGCTGTCATGCCAAATGAGTTGGATATAATCGCATGTCAAATTTCATGCATCGTCAGGATAATAGATATAGATTTTGGATTACATCCTCCACAATCTTGGCAAAAATTATTAATTTAAGAGTTGTGCATTACATGTTAGGACTTTATTTTTCGCATAAATATATCAATTTTGGTGTTTGAACTATAGGTTCAGAAACTTCATGCTTCTCTAATAAGTTCAATTTCGCTAAAATTGCATACTTTTATTTTGTTATTCATTTATTCAATCGATATGTTTCGTTGAATTTCTTTTGATATCATCGCTATTCACGACATGCATCTAAATGAATTATCTTTCGAATTTCTGGTTCAAATTATCTTTTGCGAGGATTTAGATAATATAACGATTTGTTTGTACATTATTTTCAACTTCTTAATTTCTCCGCCTAATGCTAAGAATTGTTCAGTTAAATAGACAATTACTAAATCACGTTATAAAATATAACCGTTGGTGCTTAAGATATTTCATAAGGGTTCAAACTACGCAAATATTCTCAGCATTCTTTACTTTCCATCTCAATGCATTTGTAGTGAATCAATTGTATATATATTACAATACCAAAATAATCAGATGAAAATATTAGGGCTCGACCATAAGCCAAATATAATGGGAAAACCTTGATGTTGGCATGATTCTAATAACATTCCCTCAACAGAAATGGAAATAACTTTGTTCTCAGTAATAAATAGGAAATTGATTGGATGCGTTTAACAAGTAATAGTGTTAAATTATTTATCGATATCCAACCAACACTTATTAAAATGCTAAGATTTAGGTTCACTAGCACTAACACAACACATTGTCTTGAAAGTATACTATAAACATTATGCTCGTATATTAAATTTGAACAGTAATTTTGTAAACTTAAGGTTACGAGAACCATGCAATCATCTACTATGTGTATTATATCATCCTAATTAATTCCCAAGTTTAAAGGGATTTAGCCCAACCTTTAACTAGTGATGACTAGTGATCAATGACCAATATATGATATAAAGAATGAGCATTATATGTGCATTCAATGGATTGCAGAATCTTTTGATTCTTCAATAATTTTTTTTTTTTTTTAATTCTCATTTGCATCATTATTAAGCCAAAGATGTTCTAAGTGAATATGTCAAACAAGAAAATGTTGGTTATTGAACTTCTGGTTCAATACAATATTTGTTTTAATCGTACTAATACTAGTATAGTGTACTGATTAAGAAACATTGTTACAAACTTTTTAGGTTTCTCTTTAATTTATTAAAGAATAAAATCTTTGTCTCCCACGTAACGTATTATTGACTCCTTTAGAGTGTCATGGCAATATTGTTCTCGATTACTGATATAAATAAAATTGTGCATATTTATAAGCAATTTAATTTAAAATGCTACTTTTCAAAATCAATAAAATATTTATATTGAAGTGTATAAATTTGTTATTCTTTAAATATAACCACAGAATATTTTTGTATAATGTTTTTACTCTTTCGAGATCAAATTCCTAATAAAAAATTGTATGTATAAATTTGTATTCTTTCGGAACAACAACATATTTTCAAAAGTATCAATACAATGTCGCCGTAGAACGTTATTTAAATATAGCGTCACACTTCTTCAAGAGCGACAACACAATATTCTTTGAAATATTGATGTACAATTGGTTATGATTGTTCATAAGCAATATAAAATTGTTATTCTAAAATATTGACAAATTAAATTAATTATCATATTCTTCTAATATATTAAAAGTTAAATTTATGATTATTTATGAACAAAATATTTTTTTATAATATTAATATGTATGAGTCATTTTTTTTTTAAAAATAACTAAATATTCTTCTAGAATAATGGTGTATTCATATATAAGTTATGCTTCTCCATAAGCATTAACATATTTATCAGATTCAGAATTATATAAAGTTAATCCTCGAGTCTAACACAGTATTCATCTAAGATATTGATTTGAATAAAATTTTGATTTCTTTAAGAATATCAAATTAATATCATTCTTGAATATTTAAGCAGTTGAACTGTAATTCTTCCAAAACATCAATATAATGTTTTCATATTAAGTTGTGATTATTCAAGAACACAACAAGTTATATACTTTTCAAGACTATAAATATAATATTTTTCTAAAATATTGATATTAACAAACTTTTTCTAGCTTTCGAGCTAAATAATACAATATTTTAAAAATCAAAATTTGTGCTCTACATGAGCAACAATGTAATATTCTTCTAGAATATTGAATGAATATAAAGTTCTTCTCTTTGAGAGCCTGTTTGGTAGAGACTAAAATCGGATTAAAATTAAAAGATTAGTCGTTATTGTTGACTTTTATTAGATGGGTGGGACCAATAACGGCCATATTTTCAATTTTAATTGTTACTAAACAGGCTATAAAACTAATGACATAGTATTTAAAAATTGAAATAGAGATAACATTGAGTAATTTCAAATTCTTTAAAAAAAAATGAAAAACTTTTGTTCTCCAATAATTCACGATCTTTTTATCAATTCAAAATTTTCACTACTATTTGCATAGTTATTTCTCACAAATGAACCATTTAATTTTGATCTTTACTGTTGGATTTGAAGAACAATGAGATGTAAATCTGCTTTTAAAATTTCACAACGATCAGAACTATAGTTACTGAGATATCAATGCTTGATCACAACTACTGTAGGTTGTCCAAATTTTGCGATTTTTTATTTTTATTTTTTGATTTCGAATTAATAATACAATTCTTTCATAATATATACAACATCGTCTTTTCACGAGTATCAATCCAATATTTTTCTAGAATATTGATTCATACTTTTATTTAGTAAGCAACAATAAAATATTTTTTAGAACCTTGTGATGTATAAGGTTTATACATTTTTAGGAATATTAATACAATATTTCTATAGAATATTGTTTAAAAAGAATAATGTTTCAGAAAAAACATTGATAAAAATTCTCCTAGAATATAATATGTACAAATATTATACTTTTTGTCAAGAATAACAATAAAATATTGTATGTGTGAATTTGTGCTTCTTCAAGAGTAAGAAAATAATACAAACATAATATTCCTTTTCTAGCAATACTACAATATTCTTCTGAAATATTGATATAGATTGTTTCTTTTCAAGAACAATAATGTAATATTCTTCTGGAATGATGTACTAAATTTTAAATGGAAAATATTATATTTAAATAAATATTTATTATCTTCAATTGGTATAGTTAAAATGATATGACGAGATCGAATAACTATATCACTTTGTCATGCAATTTAAAGTTAAGAAAATACTGCCATTTACTTTGAGAAGAAAAAAAAGAGTTTCTTTGTAGACTCAATTTGTTGGTCCTTGACTTTCTTTGATTGAAGGAAAAATTACTTTTTCTACCTAACTAGCTAAGAAATTTGTAAGCACAAAGATGAATAAATTTTGCTAACTCAATTGACTAGAACTTCGCGTTGATAACATATTATAAAATAGAGAGAAAAGGAGAATAAAGTAGATAAGTCAACAGGCATTTTTTGTGTATTTCATTGATAACCAAAGCCTCATATTTATAGAGAAGAATACGACCGCAAGGAATAACAATTATAATAACTAGGGTTCAAGGGTCTAATGGTCATTTACTAATAAACATATAATTTACAACAAACTTAAAAAACCTCACTACTTTTTAACCATTTTTTTTTTCCAAAAATTAATATTACAAGATTTATTCATCCCAAAATTGGAGCTCAAAAAATTCATTATAAGATTACAATATTGAATTTAATACATTATTCGCATGATCCACGCTTAGCTCCGATTGGCTAAATGGTCAAAGTCAAAATGTTATTTTTTCTTTTTTTCTTTCTTTCTTTTTATTTATTTAAATTATGGAGCTTTCCACACATTAAATTTTGTAGTGGATTAGCGAAGAATTGTTCGTATATAAATAACAATTTTCGTGTGATTGAGTTGAAGCAATAGCTGGATGATATTTGGGCGTTATCTTTCTCCTCCTTTGATGGTGGCCAATAGCTATTTTGATATCTGCAATAGGGGTGGGGCCATTGGAGGATCCATTGGGTTATCTACCCTCTACCCGAAATAAATTTTTTCTATATTGATTAAATTATATTTAGCCCCTATTTGGCACCACAAAAAATTTGATTAAAATTTAAGTCAAAATTAATAATTAATTTTAGAGAGCAATACATCTATAAGGTGTTTACTATATTAGTTTCTTTTTTAAGAAACAAGGTTTAGACATTCAAAAGCCAGGTAGTAAACACACACACACACACACACACACACACACACTAATTCCTAAAATCAAGTATTCATTTACATATGTTTCTATTTCAAATAGGACTCTCCATTTTAACAGTGACGATCAAACAAATAGAGAATCTGCAGAGAACTCGCCGAAGTAAGTAACTTCGATTCCTACAACATTAATTGAAACCCACCAAACAGGTCACAAGTTGGAAGTTTTTGGTACTGTGTATCAAAAAATCTTGAAGACAACAATCACAAACTAAGGTTATAATAAGAGTAGAAAATTGAGATTGTTGATCATTCCGAAGTAGATTTGAATGGTTTTGAAATCATAGTTGGTTGTTGGATAACATTGTTTTGTTATTGGGTCTTTCTATTTTCTCTTTTGAACTTGAAGAACACTAAAGTATATGAATATGCATATAGACTTGTTAATAACTCTTTCAACATGAAATGATTTCTTGTATTGGTTACAATAAAGAATGAAATCTATCTTCATTTTATAGATTACCATTCATAAATCACAAAAAGACCTCATTAGTTCATTACAAGATGAGATTTTTCATGAAAAGGCACTAAAAACAGACTAGAAAATAAGACCTAATTGTTACATTTCTTTGAATTGGGCAATGCCCAGTTAAAATTGACCGATCGCCCAGGCCATCCCAAAACTCTAGGCTAGCCAAATAATAGGGTGGGTGATCGCCCACACCATTTTACAATCCTCTTCATTTTTTTCTCATTTTGCTTTCAGTGTTTTTGTACATGCTCGAAGCACCCATATAGTTGTATAATCGAATATACTTATCATTACAAGTTGAACAACAAATTACAACAATCCCCCACTTGTTCAACTATATAATGATACACATATCAAGGTAGCAACATTTATGCATAAGGATTAGATATGTTTTAATTCAAATCTAACCATAGCGTAATTCTCACAAAGTATCATCAAAATTAAAGGTGGCATGATAGTTTTGAACCGGTTATTTCTTGTGATGATATCGGTGAAAATACACACACGCGCACACGCACGCACGCACACACACATGTCATGTGTTCACAAGTTCCTCAAATTCACTTAGCGCTAATATGACCTTGCGCTAGAACTTTTAAAAGAGAAACTCTAACTCTCTATTATGATGACACCACCTCGAAGTTCATTTGGGAGAAGTTCTCCCAGTATCTTTGTTACTTTTAAAGATACTTGTACTTAGTACTAAACTTCATTAAGAGTATTACCTTTAAGTAACAACCAGTATTATATAATTAGGATAGGGTTCTTGTGGATATTATAATGTTGAAACTATCCACTTATCTAATGACTTGTTGTTTCTCTTTGAATCCATGTATTACTGTTTTATTAATGACAGGTAGGGTTGTGTCGTTGGTGGATATAATTTTTTGTAGTTCCAGAGTTTCAACCCCATCATACTCGAAATAGATATTACTAAATTTATATTAAGAGGTTTAATTAAAGGATCCGCTAGGTTCTCAATTGACTTAATGTAATTTAGAGAAACTATTTCACTCATGATTAATTTTCTTATGTAGTCATGTCTTAAACTCATATGTCTAATCTTCCCATTGTATACTTCATTTTTTTGCCTTTACTAATGTAGCTTGAATATCAAACATGATAGATATCGAAAAATGTATTCTTTGTTCCTAAAGGTATCTTATACAGTAGATTCTTAAGCCACTTAGCTTCNTTCCAAGAAACTGCACCTCCTCCAAAAGTAAACACCAAACCTAAAGTAGATTTACTATCAACAGTGCTAGATATCCAATTAGCATCAGTAAATCCTTCTAATATTGCTGAAAATTTGGAATATTGAAGACTTAGATTTTCGATTTTCTTTAAATAACCAATAAATCTCCCAATGACCTTCCAATGTTTCTTACTCGTATTACTAGTAAATCTATTAAGTTTACTATTCGCAAGTGCTATGTCAAGTCTTGTTCATTAAACTGCATACATAAAACTTCCTATAGCACTTGCATACTCTAATTGAGTAATAGCTCTTCTATCATTTTTTATAAGTTTAGAACTTAGATTAAAAGAGGTATTATACTCTTTTATGTTCAAAGATTTGAACTTATTTATCACATTCTCGATATAATGTGATTGACACAAATAGTAACCGGAACTATTCTTAGTAACTTTGATACGAAATATGGTATCAACTTGTCCAAGATTCTTCATCTTGATTGTGGAAGGTAAAAACCTCTTCATTTTTTTTTTATCAAATCCATACGATTGCTCAAAATCAATATATTTATCACATACTTTCGAATATAAACACTTAACTGCACTATTACATATAAGCCCAAATGTAATATTTGCCAAGTCAAATTTTTCATGCAATCTCTTAGGTACTTATTTTAAACCATTTAGTGATTTTACTAGCTTGCTCAACTTGTGTTCATTTTTGGGTAGAACAAACCCTTTAGGTTATTCCATATAAACCTCATCGCTGAGATCCCCATTTAAGAATGTCATCATGACATCCATTTGATGAACATGCAAGTCACGCATGGATGCTAATGTGAAAAATATTCTAATAACGTAATTCTAGCTATCGATGCATATATATCAAAATAGTCATTTCATTCCCTTTGTCAATAGCCTTTAGCTATTAATCTAGCTTTAAAAGTTTTAAGAGAACCATCTACATCATATTTTCTCCTAAACACTCATTTACAACCGATAGGTTTAGAGTCGGGTGGTAAATCAACAAGTTCCCAAGTATTGTTCAACATAATTGAATCATTCATCTTTAATTACATCTTTCCAAAAGATCACGAGAAGCAATAACTTCCCTATAGGTCTTAGGATCGGTTTCCACTTGTAGAACAAAAGGTATTGTTCTAACATTATTCTTCTTATTTTACTTTACTAAATAAAGTGAAATAAGTTGAGAATATATTTCATCCGGTCCTAATGTCTTTCTTATTCGAGTTCTTTTAGTTTTTCTAGACTTGCTAGATTTATTAACATTTTTAGAAAATGTTTCATTTTGTGTTCCACTAAAGTTATGAATTTCTTTATGAGTTTCCCTTAATTTATTATTTGAAGGTATTGAATTTTCAAAAACCTCACGTCATTTTGGACCAACTCGATCCTTTTAGGACTCGTGTTTTTACAATATGCAAGACAACTTCATACATTTGAAGTATCCAATGTTTGATTTTCTTCCTTTCCACAATTCGTATGGAGAAACCTTTGTAAACTTTGAAGGAGTCTTACTAAATATTCAACATGCAACAAGGCTTCACCCCACAAGTTAAATGGAAACTTAGCATATAGTAACATCACTACACCAAAAACTAGCTTTTGCAACACATTAAAGGTAACATTCGGTAGTTAAATGTTGTTAAAGGGGTCTATCACAATATTTTAATACGTGAATGTTGCCATTACTTAACAATATTGAGTTTCGGCAACATTTTTTAAGTGAATGTTGCTAATGTTACCTTTTTGCAAAAAAAAAAAATTTAGTGTAGCAAAATTTTTTAAAGACAAAACTTTTTGCAACGTTTAAAAAAGTTGCGAAAGATACTTTTTACAATTTTTTTTGTTTCAAATAATTTCGCAACTTTTTTTTAAGAAAAACGTTGCAAAAACTCCCCAGCCACCTCTAAATCAAATCATTTCAACCCTAACTTTTCCTCCTCACGATCTCCTCATTTCCTTTCTTCTTCCCCCAACTCTCTATGCTCTGCCCAAGTACCTGTTCAACATCTCGATCATTAGAGCTCTCACTTGTCTATTGATCTTTGTTTTTGTGAAGTTCTGTAGCGACCACCGCTGCGTGCCGGGCCCAATTGCCATCGCCTCCAAGCTGCTTGCCGTGTAGCATGCCACCAGTCGCGAGATTGCGCACCACTATGGAGCTGATGCCGCCCAGTTCCTCATAATTGAGGGCGACAGCTTTGTTCTTTTGGTACATTACGGTATAGATGATATTGAAAATATGTTGAAAATAAGCAGGTTTCGTAATGGGTATGGAAATCCAAGCGAGCCTAGGTCGAATTCAAGTGCCATTTTTACTATAATGGTTCATGGGATTCCTAAGACTTTAGGGTTTGATAGTACTCTGTTGGTAGAGTACTTTCAGCATAAGTATCCCGATAAGATTAATAGAGTGATTGTGCCTATGGATTTGTGTGCATGAGATGATTTAGAACCAAAGTTGGTGAAGGTGAGGGAGAACATATCCAAGTTGGTGGTAAACATTGATTCATAGAGGCTAGTGGACAAGGGTGTGTTTGTTGATGATGGACTTGAAGAAAGGGGGTGTGGGAGAAGCTACGTTTTCTTTGTAGGAAGTTGAAGGATTTGTGGTTGATGAACTTGGTTTCTCTGATGAGGAGAAACTGAGGAAGTTGCAAGAGTTAAGAACTGATCTTGAAATGGAAATAGCAGCTTATAAAGAAGGGCGAGCAAGGGTTGCTGGGGTTGCATTCGTGGTGTTTAAGGATGTTTATACCGCTAATAAGGTGGTTCAGGATTTTCGCAATGAGAAAAGAAGGTAGGTTGGGAGGTTTTTCTCCTTGATTGAGTTGCAACTAAAGAGGAACCAATGGAAAGTAGAGAGAGCTCCATTAGCCAGTGACATAAATTGGAATCATTTAGGATCCTCGAAATTGTCAATGAAACCATCGAGAGTAATTGTAAACATGTGCCACGTCTGTGCATTATCTATTGCTTCTGCATTCTTGCTGTTGATGCTTTTGTTCTTCAGTTCTCCTCTAGCTGTGATTAGTGCCATAACAAGAATGCAGAAGCAATAGATAATGCACAGACGTGGTTGACTTGGTTGCAGAGTTCAAGCTGGTTTGCAACCATAATATTTCAGTTTCTTCCGAATGTTATGGTTGACTATATGCCAAGATACGTTTTTATCTAATTATTAAGTGTGATTTAGCTACTTTTACCGGATTTCTAACAATGCTTAAAGAATATTATTCCTATTAATCCATATTCTATATATTATTTTGTGCTAGGGGCTTGCTGTATGGTGAGCTCTGAAGTGGGGATATATATGCACGATTCCATATGTATGGAGTAATAGTAATGTGCTATAGGCTACATGGACTGGCTACTAAGTCATAACTAAGAACACTTGATCTTATATGCACGCCATAAAGTGCAAGCCTTTGGTGACAGCTTTATCTATATAGTTGTGATGAAACTATTTTATTTTATTTTTCAAGAGATTTAAACAAATCACTTGGAGATGCTATGTTCATTAAGTTCTTGTTCTTGATTTTTTCTAGCAAAGAGAGGTGTGAGTTGACTAACAAAAGGGAGCAAAAATGAGGATTATGATAAAGGGTGGGGTATGGAAGAACACAGAGAACTAGATCTTGAAGGTGATGGTGATGAAATATGGGAAGAACCAATGGGCTTGAATCTCGTCCCTACTTGTTCGTAAATCCGCCAAGCAATGCAAGGCCCACTGGTACGAGTGGCTGGATCCCTCTATAAAAGAGGCATGTACTTGATGTCTATTGTTTGCTTCCTAATTGTATTGGTGAAAATTATTGAAACCTTTGGGTTAATTTCAGCATTTTGTTTTGATTTTTTCTATTGTTGAGTTATTCTCTCTTTTTCCACAATTAAGCTTTTTCTAGATATACGGTAGTAGTAATACTTGACTGCAGTTCAATTTTTGTTCTGGATTCTAGAATTTGGAGAGATGCATGCAGGTGTCTATCTGCTTTATCTGTTGGTGATTAGAAGAATATTTCAATAATCAATCGACTAAAGTAAATACTACGAGCTTCGATCTTTTGCATATCTTGAGTCAACCAACTAAAGTGTGTCTACTTTATCATTTTGGTAGTAATATACGGATTCTAGATGTACCTTAATTTCTTGTTCATCTCTATTAGCAAAAAAAGTTTGGATTTTTGTTATTTTGATCGTTTTATTGCTTCCTCACTTACCCCTTCATTTTAGATTTTATGGAGTTATTATTATTTTTTTAAATTTTTTGTCGGATTTGTGATCTTTTATATTCCGTGCAAATTGAGTAGACCAGGGAAGAGGATGAGAAACTTCTGCATCTTACTAAACTCATGCCCACACAGTGGAGAACCATTGCCCCGATTGTTGGCCGTACTCCATCGCAGTGCCTTGAGTGCCCAGCCAGATGGCAAAGTTCGAGAATTGGGAACAAGAACTTTAGATAGGTTGTGTTGTAACTAGTTTATTATAGTTTCGCTCTTTAATCCTTACTCTTTTTTGGATAGTTTGTGTTGTAACACATTCTAATGTTGTATTCATTCAACAATTTATAATGAATTTATCAATTTTTATGCAATTCCATAATTTGTTAACAAAGTATCATTTTCAATTTTGATGGTCAACTACCATATATAACTGTATAAAAAAAAAAGGTCTACGGTAACGTTTGAAAAACGCTGCAAAATGGGGTTTACCGCAACGTTTAAAAAATGCTGCAAAAGGGTTTTTCGCAACGGTGAATAAACGCTGCAAAAAGTCTTTCCTCAACGACAATACCAACCTTTGCAACATACGCTAAAACGCTGCAAAATGTCTACCACTGCATTTTTTGGGTCTTTTTTTTTTTGTAGTGCATGGTATTTATCATTTCAACTAATGTTCTATTTTTTATTTCAATTAAACTATTTTGTTCCGGTGTCCTAAGTACACAACATTGATGTACTATACCTATTGTTCACAAAATGAATTAAAATGCTAAAGAAAGTATTCCTCTCATTTGTCATTTCTAATTCTTTTTATTTTCTTGTTTTAAGTGATTTTCAACGTTATTTTTATATGTTTTAAACATATCAAAGTCTCCATGTTTATATTTCATTAAATAAACATAAGTATACTTAGAATGATCATCTATAATGGTAATGAATCTCACCCCTAGTTAACATGACATTAAGTTCATTTATGTCCAAATGAATAAGTTCTAAAATTTGTGAAGCTCTATTCACACTTTGATAAGGCTTCTTTACCATTTTAGATTCTACAAATGTTTACATTTGTAAATATCATTCGCATTGTATGAAAATCATATCACATTCAAGCATTTATTTCATTGTACTAGTACCTATGTGACATAATCTAGCATGTCATAATGTAAATGAATAAGTCAAGTAAGCAAAATCAACTTTATTTTTATTAATATTGTCAACAATATATAGTTTGACCATTCTTTAAGAAGAATAGTCTTTTCCAACAATTTTCTTATTTCGGGATAGTACAAATTTTTTAGACTCATTAACACTTTTGATGCTCGATTTTCCTAAGAGATCTCCACTCGCTAAGTTCTTATTCATGTCTAAAACATGTAATACATTTGTTAAATTAATAATTTTTTTCGAAAGTGAGATAATATCAACATTTCCTTTCCCCCACAACTTTGGAGTGGCTTTAATTACCTATTTGTATCTTTTGCTCTCCATTTGATTCATGATAAGTCTTGAAGAGTGACTTATCATATGATACATGAATATTTGTACATATATCATACCACCAACCGGAGACTTTGCCCTTCCTAGCATTTATTTCACTCGCGGTAGCCACGATACTATTTTTTTTTTTATCAATGGACTCAACTTTTTCCTCTTTCTTGTTTTGTTTCCGATGTCAACATTCCTTTGCAAAATGTTTGGATTTTTCACATAGAAATTAATCTCCCTTGGGCTTCTTCTTAAACTTGTTAAAGTTTTAGAAGGTTTCCCCTTTTTTAATTTGTTGGACGGCTTGATCTTTTCAACAACATTGGCTTTTGATGTGCTTTCATAAAATTTTCCACTCTTATCTCTTGCTTTCGATTCTTTCACAATTTGATGTGTTTTTGAACTTGTTCCAAAGAGTAATCTTAGAAACTATGAAGAATCTTCTTTCGATATTCCTTCCAAGTCTCCAAGATTCTGAAAGTTCAATCTGAACCGCCTTTAATTTGTTGACAACCACTTGTAAGTCATGCACTTGGGGATGAAGATTAATATTTTCAAGAAATTTAAATTCGAAATACCTGAATATCAAGAATTTCTTAGTACATTCTTCTTCGGTCTTGTATTTATTCTCTTACGCATCCAAAATTTCTTTTGCCAAAGATGTGTTTGTGGAGAGTTCATACAACCAGTCGAATAGTGCGTTGAGTTTATGATCGTGGCAAATCAAGTCATCATCTTGAAGTTTTTACCTATTCGCTCTTAAAATATCGGTGTCTTGATCCATCGCTTCTGATAGTGGTACCAATTTAGGATTAAGGATGTAAAAGACATTCAACGTCGTGAGAATGAATTTCAACTTGTCTTGCCATCGAGTGAAGTTCATTCCATCAAATCGATCCAAACGAACAAGGTCTTGATTCAATCTTCTACATCCTAGGTCTTCTCGTTCCGTCATCTAGCTTATGTTTAAGTTTGATGGTAGTCATGGTAGTCTTGTTCTCCATAAAAAAATTAGTTTGAGATTTTTGGAAAATTGATCCTATAAGGAGAGTGGAGAATAAAAACCATAGGAAAAGACAAAACACCAGAAAATGGCTTGAACGCGTAATCGTTGTCTTCAAACTAAATTTGCCCCCTCTAGGATGATTATTGATGCTTAAAGGACACAAGACAAACGGTTAGTAGGATTGAACAAGCCTAGAAGAAGATAAACACTAAGCACTTGTATTTTTCCTTTGAACTTGAAAAACACTAAAGAATATGAATATATATAGACTTTTTAATAAAACTTTCAATATGGAATGATTTCTTGTATTGGTTGTTCTTATTGTGTTTAAGAATGAAGTCTTATCTTTTATTTATAGATCATCATTTTGCCTCCGATGTTTTCTTACATGCTCGACGTGCCCATATTGATGTATAATCATTCCAATGTACTTATCATTACAAGTTGAACAACAAATTAAAACAAAGATTTCTAGAATAATGAAGCTCTGCAACGACAAGAAGCATTACCAAATGCAGCGTCTCTACTTTGGCTCATGAGAAAATGAAGTGAAACAGCCAACCCTACCCATGACTTGACTGTATTTAAACGTACTGCGAATTCGATGAGCTTGATAATAAACTAAGAATAGCCAACCCTACCCATGACTTGACTGTATTTAAACGTACAGCGAATTCGATGAGCTTGATAATAAACTAAGTACCCAAATTCTTTTCTTACACATGTTTGGTTTAGTTATCTACTGGAATAATATATGATGAATTCTCCGGGTGGTTAGAAATCTAAATAGTAAGTACGATTTTAAAAAAATAGATTTTTGATAAATTTTAATATAAGTTGATGAAATGAATGATTGAAAATTAGATAAAAGTTGCGAGTCCCATATAAAATGTTTTTGAAAATGAGTTCCAAGGAATAAATTTCAAAAAAGGGGAGGGGGGAGGGGGGGGGGG
>CAIGRO010294262.1:0-12151 GCA_903798355.1 Fraxinus baroniana
TTTAACATTAAGGTTTAAGGTTTAGAGACATGTTTTTCGAGAAATAATTTTATTTTAAATAAAAAGGTCTCGATCGCTATAACGAAGGTAGTGGTGGGTGGCTTTTTAGAGGGTGGGGGGAGAGCGGGAAAGTAGAAGATGATTTTTTTTTTCTCTTTTGATTTTTAAATTTAAGGGAAAAATACAGCTGCGTTCCTAAACATTTTCATTTTTTGCAGACTTTACCTTAACTTTCACTTTGTACCACCGCATGTCCCAAACATTTGAGAAATTCGCACCTGAGGTCTATTTGGACAGAAACCGCCCAAATCACCATTAGTGTTGAAAAATTAAAAAAAGGAGTTATTTTGACCATTTTAATAAGGGGCGTTTTCTGTCTATACAATAATTTCTCTTTAAAAAAAAAAAATCATCTTCTTCTTCAAAATCATCATCCCTTTGTTGTTTTACAATTTTTAATTGAGAAATTGAATAAAAATTAATGAAATTGACATTTACTATAATAAACATGAAAATATCGATGAAAATGTAAAAAATTGAAATAGAGGAAGGCGAGAGACGTTTTCCGCCATTTTAGAAACTTAAAGTAAAGCCCATGGTCATAAACGGTTTATGGTCCCACCCCTCATCGCTTCCCCAAAGCCCAATGCAGTGGGCCTAAAACATAACGACTCCCAATGCCAAAATAGGAACGGCATGCCGAACGAAAGCGACGTGTTTTGACGGAAACCGTCAATCTCTTGAAAGAGGATATGATTTTATTCAAATCTAGTTAATGACTCTATTCATTAAGCCTATTTTTTTATAAGTTAAAATTTTTATTCTCATTCTTTTATTCATTTTTAATCACATATTTTTCAATAAAATAATATTTTTCATTATAACAATAATTTTTCCTTCTTTTTCAACCACACATTTTTCATCAATCTACCATTTCAAAATACATTTTTTCAAAATAATGTGGCTCAAACACACCTTAACTTAACTTCAATGAATAAAATAAGTTTAATTTATATTCAACACTTCAAAGTTCAATATTTTTAGGTTCCACCTTCTAGTAGATTTGTCATTTTATTATAATAAGGGGCGTTTTCTGTCTATACAGTAATTTCTCTTTAAAAAAAAATAAAAATCATCTTCTTCTTCAAAATCATCATCCCTTTGTTGTTTTCCAATTTTTAATTGAGAAATTGAATAAAAATTAATGAAATTGACGTTTTCTATAATAAACATGAAAATATCGATGAAAATGTAAAAAATTGAAATGTAGGGAAGAGGAGAGACGTTTTCCGCCATTTTAGAAACTTAAAGCAAAGCCCATGGTCATAAACGGTTTATGGTCCCACCCCTCATCGCCTCCCCAAAGCCCAATGCAGTGGGCCTAAAACATTACGACTCCCAATGCCAAAATAGGAAACGGCATGCCGAACGAAAGCGACGTGTTTTGACGGAAACCGTCAATCTCTAGAAAGAGGATATGATTTTATTCGAATCGAGTTAATGACTCTTTTCATTAAGCCGATTTTTGGTACACGTTAAATTTTTTATTATCATTCTTTTATTCATTTTCAACTATATATTTTTTAATAAAATAATATTTTTCATTACATCAATAACTTTTTCTTCTTTTTCAACCACACATTCTTCATCAATCTACTATTTCTAAATACATTCTTCCAAAATAATATGGCTCAAACACACTGTAACTTAACTTTAATGAATAAGATAAGTTTAATTTCTATTCAATACTTCAAGTTCAATATTTTTAGGTTCCACCGAGATCATCTAAACAGTAAAATAATAAGAATTGAAAAGTTATTATTAAAGAAAATAATAAGAGAACGCCATTTTTGAATTTGACATGTGAATAAAAGACCTTTTAAAATAATGTCATTTTCGTCGACTTTATTTGGTGAGTTAGTGAAGATGCAAGGATGTTTCAAGTTTCAAGGTCATTTGGTATGCTTGAGTTTGACAACTCAGTACAATTTTCTTATTTATGGATTTGGACGATAATATCATGTTGTGTGGACACGTCAATATTGCATGAACGATATTTGTCAATTCGAGTTACTGTTTTCGTTTGATTCGATCACACATGTTTAACCTTTTTAACTTTGAAGTCTGATAAAATGATGAATTCCGACTCATCGTAATTTATAATTTGACTTATATTATGGTCGAACTCTAGCTGATATGCAGTATTTTGTGGTTATGTAACAGTTTCTAAGATGAATTGCACCAAAGATCTAGACACAGATTATTGAATTAGAGAAATTCAGAATGTACGATCCCTAGTGAGTAGTGACTGGCAAAATTACAGCTATATTTTACTGAACAACAGAAGTAAAAGTCAAACTGAGACTTCATTGTACTTTCCATTTTGTAATGATCATACCACCTAAATTTACTCCAACTTAGCGTTGACTGTAAAAAATTCACTCTGTTAAGTCCACAGTTTGTAATGTGTGTGTGGGGTCCACAGAACATTTTGTCTCTTATGTAAATTGTAATGAAACAAGGGTCATCCCTGAAAGCATAGGAAGCAAATTCCAAATCCAAAACCCCAAGTTTAAAATGGCGGCACCGTATGTATACTTATAGAGAGCGAGAGAGAGCTTTTTGGAGTAGGGTTTTTGCAGAAGGTCTTTATTTTGTATCTTTAGGTGAAAAAATAATGGGGGATGGGAGTAGAATTGGGATTGATTCATCATCATCATCATCATTAGAATGTGATTTTGGATTGGGTTTGAAGATGCAGGTGCAACCCACTGAATCATCAACTTGTAAGAGGGCCATGGTTTTCCCTCATTATCATGAGCTTTCTTCTTCTCAAAAAAATAGGTTTCCTGGTGTTGGAGGTGGTGGGGGCGGCGGCGTTAGTGGAGGGCCCAATTTTTGCAGTACAAATAATCAGGCCGTGGGGTGTGTGAGCAATATCTACGACTCTACAGGCGGCGGCGGAGCAGTTTTCCCGAGGAGCTCTCACAATAGTGCCTTCATAGGTTTTCTTTTGTATCCATTTTTTTTTTTAATATTCTTGTTCCATTTTCTACTCCCAAGAAAAAAAAAATGGTCCGTAAAGAAATGGGGTTTTCTTCTACTAGAAAAAAAAAAGGAAAAATAAATAAATTGAAAGTGTGAGAATGTGATTATTATCAATTAATCTACTTGTACACGATTTGTTGACAAAAGGAGTTTTTCAAATCCATGGGTTAGATCTTGCCCACACATATTTTATAAATTAATTTTGTTTTGAAATCAATGAGCTGCATATTTTGTAAACTATTGTCAACCTATACACATGACTAGATTATCATTGTGCTTTTTTGCAGGAGGCATGCTAATGTCTGGAAAAGCTCTTTTTACAGACACACAGTGGCAAGAACTGGAGAGACAGACAATGATATACAAATACTTGTTGGCTTCTATCCCCGTTCCACCTCAACTCCTTTTACAACTCTCGAATGCCCCAATTCTAACACATGCCTTCCAATCTAAAAGTAAAGTTCCCTTTAATTGCGTTGCCTTTTATTTCAATGTCTTAATCATATTTCTTTATATTAAATTCATTTTGATTGTTTGGTTGTCAATTACATGTTAAAAAAACTGCGCTTTAGGTAAAATGCTGGTTTTAAGGACAGTCAATATGCTGATAAGTTTTTTGTGTAGCATCTGGTTTGGATTTGAGGTTCTCGAGCGGGTCGGATGCAGAGCCGTGGAGGTGCAGGAGAACAGATGGGAAGAAATGGAGGTGTTCAAGGGATGTAGCACCTGATCAGAAATACTGTGAGCGCCATGCCCATAAAAGTCGACCCCGTTCAAGAAAGCCTGTGGAAACTCCATCCCAGAACACTAGTACCAACAATTATTCTCATCAATCTCTTCTCCTTCCACTTGATACTACCACGCAAAAGTCAATGGACTTCACTAATCCATTTGACCAAACAAGGTGAGTTGAGGTTTTTTTGAATTTGTTCTCCTCTTTGTCCACCATTCTCCAAAGACCATTTTTGTTTTTAACAAAATAGGCATTTTTAACTGTACATTTTCACGTAAATCCAGAATTTTTCCACAACGCATTTTCTAAAAAAATCAATATTCTAAAATTCATTTTCTCCGAAATAATCTATTTTCAAAATAACATTAATTGTTTACTGCTTAAAGTAGAAAGAAAAAATACTGAAATCTTCTTATTACTCCGGCCATACCTAATGCTGTTGACAAAATCTTGTTTTTAGTCCATGTTGTTTTGCTAAAAAATAGTTGAAAAGGTAGATAAAAATTGTGAATCATATTGACATTAATTTTAATTTAATCAATTCTTTTTAAGCTAAACTAAAAAGGGGTTTAATCATGTGTACAATTCTTATACTGCATCAGCACTTATGACATATTTGGTGGAGGATTAATACACGGTACGAAGAAAAAAGGATTTTATTTATTTATGCATTTCTTGTTTTTATCCATGATGAATTTATACGTTCAAGAAAGCCTGTGGAAACTCCATCCCAGAACACTAGTACCAACAATTATTCTCATCAATCTCTTCTCCTTCCACTTGATACTACCACGCAAAAGTCAATGGACTTCACTAATCCATGTGACCAAACAAGGTGAGTTGAGGGTTTTTCTGAATTTCTTTCTCCTCTTTGTCCACCATTCTCCAAAGACCATTTTTGTTTTTAACAAAATAGGCATTTTTAACTGTACATTTTCACGTAAATCCAGAATTTTTCCACGACGCATTTTCTAAAAAAATCAATATTCCAAAATTCATTTTCTCCGAAATAATCTATTTTCAAAATAACATTAATTGTTTACTGCTTAAAGTAGGAAAAAAAATACTGAAATCTTCTTATTACTCCGGCCATACCTAATGCTGTTGACAAAATCTTGTTTTTAGTCTCTGTTGTTTTGCTAAAAAATAGTTGAAAAGGTAGATAAAAATTGTGAATCATATTGACATTAATTTTAATTTAATCAATTCTTTTTAAGCTAAACTAAAAAGGAGTTTAATCATGTGTACAATTCTTATACTGCATCAGCACTTATGACATATTTGGTGGAGGATTAATACACGGTACGAAGAAAAAAGGATTTTATTTATTTATGCATTTCTTGTTTTTATCCATGATGAATTTATGTTATAGCCTGTGGGTCAGTCTCCTCTGTCGACATGCAAATAAATGTGGGTTCTAATTTCTTTTGTATATCTTGACTCTTGATATTGCTTAAGGTGCTCGGAATGGTTCATGAGAGGTGTAAGCAGCAGTGACACCATCCCCGTATCTACTTGTCACCAACAATGGCATCAACTTATGCTGACATCATCGAAGGTGGAATATTTGAATAGAGACAACACAATCCGCAACAAGAATAATGTGTCTGTATTTCAATACGATGATAAACAGGATTTCATGAACTCATTTCTTGACCACCCGAAATTTGCCTATTTACAAGGAAACCTCGATTTAAACACTGAAAAAACACAGACAACGGGGCATTTTATTGATGCAAGGTCAATGGGAGAGAAAGAGGGCAGTGAGAAGTCTGCTTCATCGTTAAACAAGAAGAGGTCTTCACCTTCATCTTTGACTCTATCAATGTCAAGAGGAATTAGGGTTGGTGAAGATAATGGTGAAAGTGCTGCAATAGGTATTGGGACTATGAATACTGTTAAAGAAAATGTTGGGTTTTTGAATACTGTTTCTTGGATGAATTCTCCGCCGGGTGGACCGTTGGGTGAGGCATTGGGACTTGGCAATTCCACCACGGGCGGTGGTGGAAAGGGGTGTTCAGATTTGACTTCACCTCGTGGATATAGCAATAGCACTGCTAATAGCAGCAGCTGCAGTAAAAGTTCTTGCGAGGATGGTAGCCATGCACACAATTTTATTGGTTGAATGCTCAACTTTTTGAACTTTAGCCAAGAACTGGCCCAACAAAAGCTGTGTTGTGTTTATTTCGTTTAATTTAGTTCCCTTGCTCTCATGACTCTATATATTTAGTTATGCACATTTGCATCCTCTTCGAAAGAAACCAAAACTGTTCTGGAAAACCTTGCCAGATACATAGTATATACGTATATTATAGCAGAGTAATTACATTCGGATGAGATCAAAATCTCTGAAAATCTAAGGTTGTTACAAGAGATAAAACATTCAAATATAGGATAAAGCTGTTGGAGATAAACTTGAAGATGCAGCTTACTGACTTGGATTTGAGTTTTCTTGAATATTTGAATTATCATCATCGTTATCACTAACATTCCCTCGCAAACTAGCGAGAAGATCGCAGAAAGCCAGTTTGTCACAAAGAAAACAAATTCTATCAGCTGTATGCCCTTTGGTGAAAATATGTGCAGGCTGAATAGAAGTCGAAGTGTGCTCCAAAATGGATGTCTCGGTGTGCAACTTTCTCACGCACAAAATGGTAGTCCACCTCGATATGCTTAGAACGTGCATGAAAAATAGGATTGGAGGCAAGTGCAAGGGCACTAATGTTATCGCACTAGATAACAGGAGGTGAATCAAAAGAAATTTGCAGTTCACATAACAACACACGGAGCCATTACACTTTTAGTTGTACCTAGAGCCAGACATCTATATTCAGCCTCAATGCTTGATTTAGAAACCACTGGTTGTTTCTTTGCTGACCACGAGATAAGATTGGGATCAATAAAAATGCCATAGCCACACGTTGAACATCTATCATCGGGATCACCGGCCCAATTCAAGTCACAATATGCGTTAATGGAGAAAGAGTCAGGTCTGTAAAAGAGGCCAAAGTCCAGAGTATTTTTCAGATAACGTAAGACACGCTTAGCTGCTGTCCAGTGAGCTGTAGTTGGTGCTTACATATGTTGGCAAAGTTGATTCATGGAGTAAGCAATATCTGGGCGAGTGAAAGTTATATATTGTAAGGCACCGACTACGTGACGATATTCTGAAGGATCAAGCAGGGGGTCTCCATCAAATTTGGATAGCTTAGTACCCGAAACACATGGGGCGCGATAAGGACGTATGTCAATGAGATTGATACGATCCAAAAGATCAATAATATATCTTGTTTACCGAAGATGTAAACCGGAAAAATCACAGGTAGCTTCACTACCAAGGAAATATGATAACTGCCCAAGGTCCTTCATAGCAAAGTCCAACTGAAGATTAGAGATCAGCTCTTCAATAAACGACCAACATTAGATGTCACGAGAATGTCGTCCACGTAAACTAGCAGGAACGCATGTGTAGAGTCACAGTGATAGGTGAACAAATAGGGATCAACCTGAGAGCTTACAAATTCGAGAGATAAAAGGGCAGTGGATAAGCGATTAAACCAAGCCCGATGAGCTTGTTTTAATCCATAAATAGATTTATGCAACTTACACATAAACTGTGGATTGGTAAGATCTTCAAAACCTTTAGGTTGAGCCATAGAAACTTCCTCATCCAAAATTCCATGAAGGAAAGCATTAGACACATCCAGTTGTCGAATGTCCCAATTAAATGAGACAAAGCAAGGATGAGTACCATGCGAACTGCGGAAGGTTTAATAATTAAGCTGAATGTGTCAAAGAAATCAATACCACTATGTTGGAGATAACCAAGTACAACTAGTTGTGCTTTGAGTCTTTCAATACTCTCATCTGGTCTGCGTTTGGATTTAAAAACCCATTTACTCAGAACAACATTTTTGTAGGGTGGAGGAGGACATAAAGTCCAAGTTTGATTCTTCAACAAAGCTTGTAATTCAGACTCCATAGCTGAATGCCATTCAGGTATAGCAGCAGCTTGAGCATAGGAACGGGCTCAGAAATAATCATGCCTACATGCAAAGCTCGAAGGGGGTAACGTGTTGAGAAAAAGAGATGGAATATGTGCGAGGCTTAAGATGACTAGTTGGTGATCTAGTGACAACGTGATTGGAAGGGGCTGAACTGGTAGGAGCAGTAGGTGGAGGCTCAAGGATGTTGCTAGGAGAAGAGGAAACAGGAGAGGCGATGTCTGGTGGGATGGAGAAGTCATGGTCAGTGGGAATTATAGGAGTAGTGTGGGGTAGTGAAATTGAAGAGGAAGGATAAGATGAGGTAAAATGTGTGAATGATGATAAGGAAGTAAGGGTGGAGAATTACCTGTTGAGGGAATGCTGCTTCCAGAGTCCATGAGAGAAGATTGTACACGACCAGGGAACATAGCCTCATCAAAGATCACATTTCATGTCGGGATGAAGGATCATAGCACCAAAATTCCTACTCCCGTTGATGTTGAATTGGGAAGTTCATATAAGTTGGTAACTTGTTAATGGAAAATGTTGGGGGTGTAGGTAAGCTCCTTTCTGATGTTAAATAATGTGCAACCTGATATCCATTCCATTCTGGATTTTGGATAAGGTATGACTTGGGTTATAGGAAGCATTGACGGTACAAAAGGTGCAGTTTCATTCGATGCTCTTGGTTATTTTTGGTGACATTATACGATCAAGTATATGTTTATTGTGACTGTTTGTGACCAATTTTGTGTTGATTGTGACTTGAGATTGACCTAGTCACAGACAATCACACTGAACACAAATTTGGTCACAGTTAATCACATTGAATACAAATTTAGTCACAATTAGTCACGTATGACATGTGTCAGCAAATGGGGGTGGTGGTAGGTGGATCTATGGGGGTGGGGGTGTGATTTCCCATCTTTAATTTTCTGAAAATTTTTAAGCCGTCGGAACAGTCGTCGGAGCGGCAACCGGAGTGATTGTCAGAATAGTCATCGGAGCAGCAGCCGGAGTGATCATTGGAACAGTCGTCGAAGTGACGGTCAGAGTGATCATTGGAACAGTCGTCGGAGCGACCGCCGAAGCCAATGGCTGTCTCCGATGGAGAGGTGAAGGTGGTATAGTGGGGCGATAGGATGGGGAAGGTGAGGTGTTATTGGTAGAAATAATTAATGTATAATATATTGTATTTTAATATTTAATAAATTTATTTACACCTGATTTTTGAAAATATTGTAATGAGTTTGTTATTTATGAAATTTGATTTTTAAAATCAGGAGTTATGTATTGTTCCCTTGATCAAAACTAGATGTAAAGCCCAAGTGGCCCATGAATTATTTTGTCCCAGCCAAACATGCCAAAAAAAAAAACGCTATTCAGTTAAAATCTGGAGACAAATCCGGCTGCATAAAAAGTTGGAAGGATAATTTGCTGCAAAAGCATAGCGTGTGCCAAGAAAAAGTTCACCTAACCATTACTTCTTGAAGGACCTTGACCAACCTTTGAGAAAAACGACCGGTCTAAGGAATAGAGTAGATTTGCGTCTGTAGCTTTTACAGCGATTTAAACGATTGAGCCATTGCTGGGAGGGGCCTGTAGGAGGAAGATATTTTTTTTTCCACTTCGTTTTCGCCCACACAAACTATTGAACAATATGTCAAGTCTGAACATTTTTGCAGATGCTCAAGAGAAATTCTTTGCTCAAGAATGGATAACTTTTCCAATATTTTCAAATTAAAGGAAGCCACGTGAGTCGTGAATGATGCATTCTACCATTTCTTTAAGGTGCCAACCAAATAATGTTTTCTCCAATTTTCACAGTTGTCCAAATCACTAAGTAGTAGAAGAATCATGATTTTGAAGTCAGACTTTGTAAGCAAGGAGTGGATTTGTTATTCCAAAGGACTGGGTTTTGAATATAATGGATAAATCTAGAAATGATAGACTAGCTTCCTTTCTCTTTGAAGATGAAAACAAAAGAATAGTTTTTCGTTTACATATCAACTCTTTCCAATAACTAACCTAGCTTCCTTTCTCTTTGAAGATGAAAACAGAAGAATAGTTTTTCGTTTACAGAGTCAACTCTTTCCAATAACTAGCCTTCTTCTTCCTTTTTTTTTTTATATATATTTTGGTAGAACAAACTACCCGAAAAAAAATATAGCCCCTTTTTGGGATCTATTTTAATGAGTTTTTGAGGATAATGTATTTTGGAATATTGATTTTTTTTAAGGTGTGGTTAAAAAATAAGAAAAAGTTTAGGTCTTCTCCGATATATGCCTTGACCTTGCTTCCAACAAACCTAATCCATTAGGAATCTTCTATATGATAAGGCTTATATTATATAACTTCGATAAGGTTGAATCCTTCCATATCTCGTTTGTCCTATCATGATGAGACTCCACCATCAGAGTTCCATCTTCATCCAAACACCAATTGCCTAATATCTATCAAACTGCAATTCCTAGACATGGTAAGACTTCCAAACATCCTAACTCCTCAAATCAGATAAAGGTGTTCAACTAATACAATCCTACTCAGAGTGTACTACCTGCATTTATAAATACAAAGACTTTGATCATTATTTAGTTACGCTTTTACATAATTGTCCGTCTATAGACTCACGCATAAATTCTTTCTAATTTAAGTATCGGAAGGGCGACGATGACACATCTCGACGCCTTTGTTTCAGGTATCGGAAGATCTCGTTCGTGCTCATTTTCAGTCGTCAAGTTTGAAAATCAATTGGTATGATTTTTTATAGTATCATTGGCTTCGTATGTGGGAATCGCTACCAAAAGCCATGGTTAATACTTAATACACATTCAAGTCTTCCTCCAGCAAGCTCATCTGTTTCGAGCTATCATCCTACTGAAGGTCCTTTAGCTCCTCAAGAAGAATCATCAAAAATACCAATACTCCAACTAGCAGATGTTACCATCAGAGCTTTCGAGGAGCTCCGCCAGCAAGTTATCACACTAACTCAATTGCTATATCAAAAGAATTTAGATCCAAAACCAAGAACGACACCACCAGGAAGTTTTATAGCTAATGCTCGAGCTGGGTTCCATGACCTGCCACGATATTAGTAGAATCGGAACCTCGAGTACACCTTATATGGCCTCGGCCTCGAGGTCGGTTACTATGGACTCAGGTGAACTTGCCAAGATCAACAGGATGGGATTGCAGCTAGTTTATTTCAAAATACCCAGGGAAGAGCAGGGTTCATTCCCAATACTCCATCCACCCCTGATATACTGTCCTACACTTTATCGGATAGATTTTAATATCCCCACATAAAGGAGTATGATGTGACCACTTACCCTATCAATCACCTTAATATATACACAGGTGTCATGAACTTATAGGTCATACCAGATCTTGAAATGTGTAAAGCCTATTGTAAACTATAACTATTGTTTTTAAGGATTGGTTCTTGATGAGTGTAAATCACTCATTAAACTAATACCCTCAAAACATAGTCTTCGGCATGTTCTTGAGCACTTATAAGCCTTTAGAAGTGTTTGTTCATGTTGTCTTGTAGTTTAAATCCACTGGATGAAATGACGAATTTTGGAGCTTAAGATGGAGCTACGTGTGATTATAAAAGTAGACTTGAAGAGGAGGTAGAGCAAGGAAAGAATGAAGTTGAAGGCAGAGACTTGGGCGCCACAACGCCTAAGAAACAAAAAAAAAATGATGACAGAGAGCTGAGCGTCGCCAGCTCCCGGGCACTGCAGCACCCAGCCCAGAAGAAGAACTAGATGACGCGACGCTGCATCTCGAGAAAGAAAAAAGCTGTTTTTATAATTTTTTCGGCCCAACCCAACCCCAATCCTTGTTGACATCTTGGGAGGGTATAAATACAAACAAAAAGACCTAATTAAGGTAGAGAAGAATGACTTAGAATATAAGGAAGAGGAAAAATCATCTAGAGCACAAACAACAAGGAATTTGAGGAGATTTCAAGCGGCAAAACAATTTTTCTTTTTCTTTCCTTCTCCATGTTGTTTGATTCAAAATTTAATATGTTATTTGTAGTAGTCATGAACTAATTTCAATATCTAAGGTTTGATATAACTGAACTTGAGACATGTTTGGATTAGTCTATAGTTAATTTATTTGATTTTTTCGTAATTTATTTGTGTTAATTCTTACTCATTGCTTTCAATTACTTGATCAATAATCGAATGATTTGGTGTGTTATTAAATTCCGGCACTCGAGAGAGAAAAATTTAGGCATGATCTAAGAATAATATAACCTAGGAAATTATAGGTTTCGAAAGAAAGTATAATTCCTTTGAGGCTTATTTCATTTAAGAATCATGTACTTACAATTTATATAGTGTTAATTCAAAATAGAGATATTGAGATTAAA
>CAIGRO010294279.1:0-15062 GCA_903798355.1 Fraxinus baroniana
TTTTGAAATGTAATCTTAATATGTAAGATTTATGTATTGTTCCCAATAAATAATGGTCTTCAATTTAAATTTCATCACCACCCATTGATAAAAAGAATAATATTAAATATATAGACCGAACACAAAGAGCGTCTTGTTGATATATTGCGTGCGTGTGCGTGTGTGTGTGAGAGATAGAATTTATAACTGTGATCGAGACTACAACACTAAAATTACCAAGAAAATTTCTACAAATCTATTTTATAGATGAATGACAAACAAAGAAACTAAGATAATATTTGCAACCTGACGGATGGAGTAAATGAGTTCAAAATGAACAATTTTACAGCCTAGGTCGACTTTATGTATAAGATGACAATCGACTTGAACATGTAATTAAATATACACGAATATCAAAAGATAGAATATAACTAAAATTTAAACGATAAATATGACATCTTAGCGAGTGATGTGTTACAAAAAGAGGTGATGTTGTAATATTAAAGTATGGGTACACAGAGAGGGAAAGTCGAAATCTACGCTATAATTTGACTTCTTTGATCGCTGCCCATTAGAAAATAGTCTTTTTTTTTATTTTTTTGGCAAGATTACTTGTTTGTGTTTCAATTTTTACTTTTTTGTACTTTGAGGTTTAACCTTCATTGTTAACGTTGGCTTTTTTAATCCTTTATTTCCAACTTTTATTCAAATAATTCATTTTCTTGATAGTAACTATTAAAGTTTGGTCCAAATTCGATAATGTATTTGTGGATTTATAGAATTGGGCTTTGAAAAGTCAAAATACGGACCAAGTAGGAACAGACACCGCATTGTCGCTAGCTGGGCGCTAGCTTACCGCTCGAGCAACGGGACAAAATTTTCAGCAAAGAGCTGCAGCCCACCTACCTCTCACCTGGCGCTCGAGCGGCACACTGTCGCTTGCTTATTGCGAGCCTAGTGCTCAAGCGTCGTGCTTGTCCACCCCAAGATTTGTTTAATCCACTCAATTTTTTTACGTTATTTTCATCGTTAGGGCTCTTATTAGGGTTTGACATGTACTCATATATTTAGTTGACTCCTTTTGATAGTTAGAACAAGTTAGGCTTCATCAGAATTGTGATGTACACGAATATCAAAAGATAGAATATAACTAAAATTTAAACGATAAATATGACATCTTAGCGAGTGATGTGTTACAAAAAGAGGTGATATTGTAATATTAAAATATGGTTACACAAATTTGTAACTACTCCAAGGAGAAGTCACATAAAGAAGGAATGCTACAATTTGCAATATAAAGAGAAATTAGTTGCAAATCAGAAGGGAATGCAATCAGATACTTTAGGTGAAGGAACACTTGATGCGGTGAGATATGTTCCACATTTGAAGATAAATCTTATCTCATTGACTACTCTTGATTCAAAAGGGTACATGTTCATTAGTGAATGTGGAGTTTTGAACGTTTTTAAGGGTACCCATGTTGTGTTGGAGGGGTACCGAAGGTCCCAGTTTATGACTTGCAAGATTGTGGAGAATCTTTGAAGATCAATTAGTAGAGATTTAGTACTTCGGTGGACACATAGCTTGGTATATTACCGTTGGAGTTTGGTTTGGGATCTATATTGAAGAATACATCTCAATTGAAGTCAGAAGTTGTGGGTAATATAGCTTTGCTACCATCACCGGCGTTGTCATCATATTCAATTGTTAGAGACAGACTAGGAGAGATATTAGGCCTCCACAAAGGTACGAGGAAGTTGATTTAGTTATGTACGCTTTAAGTATGGTTGAAAGTGTTGAGTCTATGAAGAACCTTCTACAAAAGCATTTTGCAGTGTTGATTATGTTTCAGATTGTGTTTTCACCTTGTTTGTTAATTTTTGAATTATTTTTTGACTTTGTTGCTTGTGGTGACAATTAGAGCAATTTTTGGAACCCAAGGTATTTTGCTGAGAAATGCTAGGATTTAGTTTATTTAGTCAGATTTTGTAGAATATGTGAAGAATTTTGTTTGTTTGAGGGTTCGGTTAATTTTTTTGTTGAAGAATTCAGTTTTATGGAGTTTGGTTGATGTTCTTGTTGAGGTCAGCAGTTTTATGCCTTGAAGTGGAATTTGTCTCTAGGTGGACAGTTTGAAGTTTGTTCATTGCATCAAACTTTGGTTTACGGTGGAGATTTGTTAAAACTTGATCCAAATTCGATTGGTTATTTGTGAATTTATTGAATTTGTGAATTTTTGAAGACATATCCAAATCTAACGAGGATTGGATTCTTGATACGACTTGTACTTTTCATATGTGTCCGAATTGGGATGAAGAAGTTTCAAAAGGTATTGTAGTTATAGATAACAATGCACCCTATACGGTAGCTGGTATCAGAAGGTTTATACTTTAAATGTTGGATGGGACGCTCATAACACTTGATGCAGTGAGATATACTCCACATTTGAAAAGAAATTGTATCTCCTTAAGTACTCTCGATTCAAAAGGATACATATTCATTGGCGAAGGTGTAGTTTTAAAGGTTTGTAAGGTTGCCCATGTTGTGTTGGAGGGGCGCCGAAGGTCCCAGTTGTATGACTTGCAAGGTTGTGGAGAATCTCTAAAGACCAAATAGCAGAGATTTAGTACTTTGGTGGATACACAGTTTGGTATAGTACCGGTGGAGTTTGGTTTGGGGTCTATATTGAAGAATACATCTCAATCGAAGTCAAAAGTTGTGGTTAATACAACTTTACCACCATCACCAACGATGCCATCATATTCAATTGTTAGAGACAGACTATGAGAGATATTTGTCCTCCACAAAGTTAGGGAAAGCTAATTTAGTTGCCTATGATTTAAGTATGGTTGAAGGTGTTGAGTCTAGTGAAAAACCATCTACAAAAGCATTTTATGGTGTTGATTTTGTTTCAGAGTGTGTTTTCACCTTGTTTGTTAATTTTTATATTAATTTTTGATTTTGTTGCTTGTCATGATAATTAGAGCAATTTTGGGCACGCGAGGTAATTCTGTTGAGCAATGCTAGGATTTAGTTTATCCTAGTTGGATTTTGTAGAAAATGTGGAGAATTTTGTTCGTTTAAGAGTTTAGAAGATTTTCTTGTTGAAGAATTTAGTTTTAAGGAGTTCGGTTGATGTTCTTGTTGAACTGGTCATTTTTATGTCTTGAAGTAGAATTTATCTCCAAATGGATAGTTTTAAAGTTTGTTTATTGCATCAAAATTTGGTTTAAGGTGGAGATTTGTTAAAATTTGATCCAAATTCGATTGGTTATTTGTGAACTTATTGAATTGGGCTTAGGAAATGTCGAAATATGGACCAACAAGGAAAAAGAAGCTGCATTGCCGCTAGCTTGTCGCTCGAGTTGCTGGATGGAATTTTCAGCAGAGAGCTGCCGCCCACCTACCTCATGCCCGATGCTCGAACGACAGACCTGCCTCTCGCTTACCGCGAGCCTAGCTCTCGAGCGTCATGCTTATCCAACTTGTTGGTCCTCAACCGATTGTTTAACAAAAATATCAAAAATAAAACTTCGCAGAAAATTTAAAAAATTGAACACAAGAATTTTTTACCCACTAAGGAATCCGAATGTTCACGTTCTCTAAATGCTACTCGCCCATTGAGCACCTACACAGTAGATTGTGCTCGAGATCACTAGAATCAAGTCAAGAATCAGTTGGAAAACTTTTTTACATGGGAAAACTTGGTTATGTGGTCAATGATTTCAATCATGCAATACAAATAAACTCTAGCTAAATATACATGTTATAAAATTCAACTAATAAAAATAAAATAAAATACTAAATATTTTTTTTAATCCTAAATTGTCGTAACTTTCTTTTCTTCAACATCAACTTCTTTCATTATCCTTAAAAATAACAATTTCCAACTCTAGCTTATCTAAGGATGGATGTCTAATTTTCTTGATAAAAGACACAAATTGCTATTAATGAAAATCATTGTTGTGCAGTTATTTTATTACTTCTCATAGAGTGCACAAAAGACTGTACTCCAATTATTTAATACTAGCTACTATCTATTATAAAAAATAAAAATATATTTGTTAACTATTAACACGATTCCACATGTATTAAGTGATTAAATAATATTGTTTATTTCAAATAAAAAGTCTAGTTGTTAATTATTTTAAAACTCTAATTATGTGTTTCCAATAAATATTATTAATATTCAATAAGTTATTGATAATAACAATAAGTAATTTTTTTTTTTTCAATCTATAATCAATAATAATGAGTTCGAAAAGAGTTTGAAACCAGTATCACTCTTATTCATGTGTCCTAACGTATCGAATACATATTGAAAATAATAAAAAAAATGTAAAATAACTAAAAAATTATATGTATCTAATATGTATTGAAAATTTAAAATATTTAAATATATATAAATAAAAAAAATGTGTATACAATACGTGTTAGAGGGTATCAGAGAGTATCCAAACTAGGATACATATCAAATACGGGTACGTAACAAGTTTATAATTATCCGTGCTTCTTAGGGTAAAACTAAATTGATTGTTGTTCTAAACATTACACCTTTCAAGTAACATTTAAAATTTTAAAATAATTTTTGAATTTATTTAAGGGAAGAACTTTGGTACCAAGGTCAAAAGGATTGAATTCAGTAAGAATCTTAACTAGTGTAATCATACCTTTATCCATCAAATCTCTAATATTAACATGTTTAGATTTGTCATGATACACACGATTCTTATTAAGACGAATTGCACTTTGATTATAGCACACAATGTGATAATTTCATCAATAAAACCAATTTCCTTTAACGAACTCCTTAACTGTTAAGTTGTCCATCTTCGCAGTATCACAAGCTGTTATATAAACTGCCTCTCAGTAGATGATAGAGCCACAATCTTTTGCATTTGGAATTTTCAAATAATGCACCCATCACAAAGAGTAAAGATATAGGAAGATGTTAATCTTTTTTTATCTAAGTCACTATCTAAGTCTGAATCTGTGTAGCCCTTCAAAAATATTCATTCATTGCACCTTTTAAACATAAACCTAATTCAGATGAGCCTTTCAAATATCTCAACATCCATTTTACAACAATTTGGCTCACCTGGATTTACCATAAATCTTCTTAGAATACTTTGTCATGAGCCAAATCAGGCTTAGTACACATCATGAGATACATAATAGATCCAACAATATTAGTACAAGGTAATTTATTCATTGTTTCAAATTCTTTATGTGTTTTAGGTGATTGTTCACTTGATAATTTAAAAAGGTTTGCAAGAGGTAGAAAAACTACAACCAGACAGAATTTTTTCAACGCTTTAGTCCTATATGAAAATTGATTCACATAAAGAGCATACTTCTTTCCTTCTCTTTTAGTTTCCAGATCCAAAATTCACTTAGCTTGACCTAGATCTTTAATTACGAACTTAGATTTTAACTTTCATTTGATTTTATCTATTTCTATTTTATCATGGCAGACAAGTAGCATATCATCAACATAAAGCAACAAATAAATAGATTTAGAACCACCTGCACCTTTATAAAAGAAACTGGAATCAAAATTGCTTTTAATGAATAGACGTAATTTTTCTGATTTTGAGTTAATTTCAAATCCCTTAGGCTGACTCATATATATAATTTCATTTATATCACCATATCTAATTCCCAGTTAAAATGAGCAGTCAAGGCAATTAAAATTTTTATAGAAGTATATTTTGAAACAAGTGAAAATATCTCATTATAATCTATAACTTCCCTTTGTGTAAACCCTTTTGCTACTAACATAACTTTGTATCTCTTAATTTTATTATTGGACTCAGCTTCCTTAATTTATAAACCATTTATTGACATCTACTTTTGACTTTTAGGCCTGTCAACAAGAATCCAAAGTTTTGTTCTTTATTAAAGAGTCCATTTCATCTTTCATGGTTTCTTTCAAAGACATAGACAGTTAACGGCTTCTTCATAAGTAGTAGGTTCAGAATCACAAGAGTAGATTTAGAATCAAAAGAGAATCATCACTATTTATTATAGTAGAATGAAAACCAATTTTTTCTATTGTTATCTCTAGTTAACTGGTGATCAGCTAAAGTAGGAATTTGAGACTGATTTTCGATATCTATATCAGACTGAGCTTGATCCGTTTCAGATTGAGACGTCTCTACCTCAATCTGTTCATCATGTTCAATAATGTCCAAACTTCTATTGACTAAAACTATTTCCTTAAATAAGGGATTTT
This sequence comes from Fraxinus baroniana, assembly GCA_903798355.1. Classification (NCBI taxonomy): domain Eukaryota; kingdom Viridiplantae; phylum Streptophyta; class Magnoliopsida; order Lamiales; family Oleaceae; genus Fraxinus; species Fraxinus baroniana. Next base: position 6,215 of record CAIGRO010294279.1, read on the forward strand.
TATCCGAACTAGAGTTGGAAGAAACAACACGGTATATCATTTTTATCAAAAATGACATTTCTATTTATAATAACCTTAAAGTCACTATGTTCTTTAACCAAAAGTCTATATCCCTTAGTTTATTTTCCATAGCCTAGAAAAACACATTTTAAGGACTTTGGCTCAAGTTTCCCTTCACTTTGATGAGAATAAGCTGCAGAGTAAAAATATTTTTAAAGTCTTAAGAGTAATTTGCAAGGGATTTGGAAATTAACAGCACTCGAGAGACTGTTTATAAGATGTGTTGCATTTTTTAAGGTCTCCTGTTGCTTAAAATTTCCATTGCTTAAAATTTTTAAAAGTATCAGATTTAGCTTTTAGCAAAAAGGTCCATATTTTTCTTAAAAAATCATCTACTATGTCTATGAGCAGTTTTAACTTGTAAATATTCAAAAATAGTTGTGGATTTATGAATGACAGTTTTAAAAGGCATTCTGTTTTGCTTTCCCATAATACTTTCTTTACAAAATTTAAGCTATTCAATTTTATCAGTTATAGACACCCTGTTTTCCTAAGTATTTTTATCATTTATGTAGCCCAACCTCTTACGTCATATTGAAGACTTATCGGAATGTAAATCTACAGCAGCAAAGCTTTTACCACCTAATGGTTTAGCCTGCACAATGTAAATTCCATTCACCTTGAAAGTAAAAATTACTTCCTTATCATTCAGAACCTTTTTGGATTCTAATATCATATTCTATTTCTAACTCCCCTAGAGATTAAATTTCCCTGCAAGCCAGGGAAATACCATTTTGGATTCTAATATCATTTAGTTAATGACGTCGGGCAGAATAACGATTATTCTGCAGGCTGATTTTAGCAGATATTTAACGGGGAAGAACGCAAGAGAAAACGCCAAAAAAAAAAAAAAAAAAAATTCTTTATTATTCATCCAACATGCAAAAACAGCTCACAAGCCGGGGCTATATAGCTAGAAAATTGTAATTATCGGAATTTTAGCAAAAAATAGCAAAATCTCAATAATCATACCAAAAGATAGTACGTAATAAAAGAAATAATATCCCAAAAATCTGGCTCAAATTGAACTCATAATCTATTTTAAAAAAGCAAACGAAATATTACCAAAAAGGGAAAAAAAAAACTAAAATTGAGGATTCGAAAGGGAAAACAACAGATTTTACCCTCGAAATCGATGCACGTCGAGCTTTTGCTCTTGACCACAATGTGCACATTGAAAAGAGCTTTATAAATTGGGGTCATAAGCGCGATTCTAATAATCGTAGCCAAAATTATCTGACTCAGATCTTCCTGCATCCATCGTCCCAAATTGGAAAGAACTCGCCCTCGAATTCACATTAGTGTCATCAGAATCTACAAAACAAGGACTTAGGTGCTTCACATTGAAGACATAAGAAGTCTTCATATGACTTGGGAGGCGCAATTTGTAGACATTATCATTGATCTTCTATAGGACCTCACAGGGTCCAATCTTCTGCTCTTTAAACTTATTATACTCCCCAATAGGAAAACGATCACGAGTTAATACCGCCCAAACAAAATCACCAACTTCAAAGAGTATCGACACGATGACTATTAGCCCGAACCTTGTACTTGGCATTACTCTCATGAATGGCTAGCTTCACCTTGCATGGATACCCCATCTCATCTGCCTTGTGACTTAAACGACCCACACGTGGAATATGGGCTAAATCAAATACCCTGGATGGATTCCAACCATGGACAATCTCAAATAGGCTCATTCCTATGGTTCTATTCTTCGACTTGTTATAGGCAAATTCTGCTTGCGGTAATGCCAAATCTCACTGCCTCGGTTTAGTTCCTGCCAGACTCCTCAAAAGGTTTCTCAAGTTTCAATTTACTATCTCAATCTGACCATCTGTCTAGGGTGGTAGGTGCTGCTAAAATTCAATCGAGCCCCCAGCTTCTCCCATAAACTTATCAAGAAATGACTCATGAACTTGGTATCACGATATGAAGTAATTGATTAAGGAACACCATGTACACAAAATTTCTTTGACGCAAAGATGGGCGATCCGAATAGCATTCATTATTTTTCGGCAAGCAGTAAAACGGGTCATCTTGGAAAACCATCAACCATAATGAAAATAGAATCCAAGGCCCATTGTGTACGGGGTAGTCCCAATACAAAACTCATATTGACATCAAATCAATAGACCGCTAACACATATAACAATGCCCTACATAATGAGCCACATCATTGCTCAATTTGGGTCATAACAGTTAGGAGAGACCAAAGCCATTGTCTTATCTTGCCCGAAATGACCTATGTTATGAAGTTCACTAATAATCTGTTGCCTAAGTAAACAATCTGGAATGCACAACTGTAATCCACGAAAAAGATGACCATTATGCAAAATAAAATCATGTCATTTATTGTCAGTTACCTCTCTAATTATCTTCCCGAAGGAAGGGACTGCAACATACATATCAGGAAATCCTTCAAATCCTACTACCTTGGTGCTATGGTGATGAGGAGTAATGTGCGATGGCTCAATGCATCTGTTATACGATTTAGACTCCCAGCTTGATGTCTTAGTGCAAACGTGAACTCCTGCAAGTATGCTACCCACTTGGCATGATCTACTCAATTTGTGTTGACCATTGATGTACTTCACGGCCTCATGATCAGTGATAAGAATGAACACTCTGTGTATTGTGTAATGATGCCAATGCTTCAGAGACTGAACTATGACATAAAACTCAAGATCAGGTGGAATAATTTTTCTTTATCCTGATAGCTTCTTACTGAAAAAGGCTACTGGGCACCCTCTTGACTCAGGACACCACAAATGCCAACCCTAGATACATCACAGTTTACCTCAAACACCTTTTCAAAATCTGGAAGTGCCAAAACTAGGCCCTCTGTCATCCTTTCCTTGACCAACTGAAAACAGACGTCTGCCTCCTCAGACCACTGGAAACAACGTCCCTTGAGGTATTGTGTGATTGCGGCAATCAGAGTGCTGACATTTTTGATGAATCAGTGGTAGCATGATGCCAATCCATGGAAACTTCTGACATTATGCATGGTCTTTGGCTTGGGTCATTCCAAGATTGCATCTATTTTTTATTGATCTGCATGAACACCATCAGTAGATACAATGAAACCAAGAAAAGTTATCGAAGTGATGAAGAAAGAACACTTCTTCTAATTAAAGAATAGGTGTTCCGCCTCTCCGTCCTCAGCATATCAAAAACAACACGGAGGTGATCAAATTGTGATGCCTACGTCGGATTATAAATGAAGATGTCGTCAAAGTAGACCACTACAAACTTTCCATAAAAGGTCATAAAACCTAATGCATAAATCTCATAAATGTGCTCGGTGAATTGGATAGTCCAAAAGGCATGACCATCCACTCATACAACCCATGTTGCATCTTAAACGCTGTCTTCCATTTATCTCCAAGCCTTATTCTAATTTGGTGATAACCTTTTTTAAGGTCAATTTTTGCAAAGGCCTTAGAACCGGATAGCTGATCTAACATATCATCCAGACGGGAAATTGAAAACATTACTTTATTGTAATCCTGTTGATTACTCTACTCTCAACATACATACGCCAGGTTCTATCCTTCTTCGGCACCAATAGAGCAGATGTAGCTCCTCTTGCGGATGTAGCTCCTCTCCAACAACTCTACCATTTGTCGTTGTAACTCTTCAGCTTCCTTGAGACTGAGGCAATATGCCGACCGATTAGGCAAACTCGACCCCAGAATAAGGTCTATCTGATGTTGGATATCCCTCATAGGCGACAAACTCAGAGTGAGATCCTCTAGCATAAGGTCAGAGAACTCTGTTAGTATCTATTGTACTTCTGCTAGTAAATCTGGATCCTTATTCGTACTATTCCCAAGAGGGAGTAGAGCATAGACTACATCTTCACGCTCAATCTCAACTAAAAACCTGGACATAGAAAGTAGGTCGATATTATTGACTACCGGGGCAGGAGTGGTTTTTTCCCGACGAGGCGCCTACACAACCTTCCTCTTATTATGAATAACACTACAATCATGCCGCTAAGGTCGGCCTAACAATATATGACAAGCGTCCATTGACACGACTTCACACTAAGTATTATCAAAATATTTCCTGTCGATCGAAAAAAATACTAGACATCATTTTTAGACCGATACATCACTGCCTTTACTCAACCAAGACAATCTATATGATCTGTTTTCAACTGCAATTTCTGGATAGCCTCTTCGGACACTACATTCTCACAACTACCACTATACCTTATCGGCAACTGTGCAGGTTGTATGGAAAATATTGGTTCTCAACCAGTCATCCCCTGAGTCGCCCTTGGGAGTCAGTAGACTCTTGCGTATTACTAGAGTCTAATGGCCATCTCCATACAGCACATGTCTATCTTCATTATCGTTATATACACATTCTCGAACCTCCTCAATTTCATCTACTACATCTTCTTCAATCAGGAGATTTTTACCTATCTAACTAGCTAGTTTCCTATAATCAGTTGCTCTATATCCCTGTTCACCGCATCTGAAACATCTAATACCCGAGCTAGAATTATCCCGCGATGGTTGTTGAGCAAGACGGGATGCTTAAGGAAAAATTGGCTGACTACATTCACTTATAATCACTGGTCTCTTGTTCAACTACTTTTCCACAGCAAGTGCACGTTGATATGCTTGAGAAACTGTCCTCAGTGAGTAAAGACTGAGGACATCCTACAGGGGCTGTCATAATCTCCCTAAATACCGTGCCACCATCTGCTCTTTGGTCTCAAATAGATCCCGAGACATCAATTGATAGAACTCCTCCATATAATCATCAACCGATCTCATGCCTTGCCTCGGAGAATGAAGCCGTTGAAACAAAGTTTACAATGATATTGGCCTTACCCTGCCTATTTCGTGAACGCCTCAACTGTTCCTACCATGCAGATGTGCTGCCCTTATTTTGATGGCGACCAGCCTTACTTTGACCCGATCTAGAACTTCCTTATATTAAAAAATACGTTCAACTTCATTCAACCAATCAACAAATCCTTCGACCTGTAACGTACCAGAAAACCTAGGAAAATCCACTCTGAAACCAAAGTCTACATGATGATATTCTCATCCACGGTGTTCCCAGACTCGAGCATGATTGTGATACGGGTTTTCGGAATTGGTATCAGAATCATGACCCTCCATTCACGATCACCGAAATCCTGTGCTGCTAGACGCTAAGTTAACTCCGCAACTTGCTTCTGTAAATCCTCAATCATCACATCCTGAATGTTACGATCATGGTGTAAGACTTCCTCATTCGGAACCTGCCCGTGATGATCATGACCACGACCACCAACCATGGTAGGACTATGAGATCTCACCACATGAAGATGTTGACGCTCTGATACCAACTGACGCTGGGCATAATAACGATTATTCTGCAGGCTAGTTTTAGCAGATATTTAACAAGGAAGAGTGCAAGAAAAAAGCCAAAAAAAAAAAAGAAAATTCTTTATTATTCATCCAACATGCGAAAAACAATCCACAAGCCGAGGCTATATAGTTAGAAAATCATAATTATCGGAATTTTACAAAAAAAATAGAAAAATCCTAATAATCATACATAAAGAAAGTACGTAATAAAAGAAATAATATTCCAAAAATATGGCTCGAATCGAGTTCATGGTCTATTTTAAAAAGCTAAACAAAATATTATCAAAAAAGAAAAAAACAACTAAAATTGAGGATTCAGAAGGGAAAACAGCGAATTTTGCCCTCAAAATTGATGCGCACCGAGACCAAAACATGCATGCCAAAAATAGCTCTCCAAATTGGGATCGTGGGCGCAATTTTGATAATCATAGCCAAAGTTATGGCTAAATTATCAAAACGTGTCCAAAACTGCCCCAGTTAGAAAAAATCGTCAATTACTTTCTACTTTTTTGCTGATCCGCCAACTCAGGGTACCTCAACTCCATCAACGAGCTAGTGGAAAACTCGGCATCATCTGACTTGGATCCTCTTGCATTAGTTAACTCCATACTATGATGTCTTTAAGCAAAAGGTTAAGTTTTCGAATCCCCTTTATGTGATAGCTCGTGTCATTTCCCATTTGAACTTGTCCACCATTTTTGTCAATAAATTCAGTGTAACATTTTTTATGGGACACATGTGGAAGGTGTAGATGGAATGAAAAGCCTATTCATTTGAATTCATTCTTGCTGCAGCCACAATGACAAAACCTTGTATTTCAAAGTCATTGTTACAAGCTATGGCAGCTGATCCTTTAGAATTTGATTTTTCTTTCATGTTAGCAACTTTTTTGAAACAGTCCTTTATAAAATGATCGGTCTTTCACTAATAATAACATTTATTAACTTTGCCTTTGGATTTTCCTGTTATTTTTCTTATCTTTGTTCTTTTCATTTTGCCCTTTCTTTATAAGAGTTGTAATCACTAAAATTTTTACCCTTATTATTATTCATCCTTTCTTTCACATTCAGCCTTTCACCACTTTTAGTAACGGAAGATTATAGGAAAGATGAACAACCTAACAAAGATGAGAGAAAACTCACGAAAATTTTATTTCATTCAATAATAATCTGCCTCAAAGGGTTTACAATGATTTAAATAGTAAAACCCTAACAAAATTCGAAAAATAAATAATAATAAAAAAATAAAAAAACTATATTTTTCCGTAAATAGAAAAAATCGAGCTAACAACTTAAATGGAAATTCCTCAGATTCAGGCTTGTCCTCCAACAAATGGGGATACGAATCCGAAAGGAAAAATTCGAGCTAACAACTTAAATGGAAACGCCTAAAATTCAGGATCGTCCTCCAACAAACGAAATCCGAATTCGAGATTTATTGAGTGAGATATTACCAAAATAAAAATTAGCATAAACAGCAAAAACGCTTAATCAAGGGCCTAAACGATGTAATGTTTCCAAAATTCGACGTACGTCATGGCCAAAGGCGATGAGTTGTGATCATTGGCCCGTTTTCAATCGAATTAAGCTAGTAATTCGTAAAAAACGGACAAACCCGAAGTTATCGTGAAATTATTTCTTTCCTTTGCGATCCCACTTCATCATAAACTCTAACTCTTTATGCACTTCATCATTATACATACATCAGAAAGTACTGATACTAGGAATCGAGGATATAAAATCTCATAGTGCCACATTTTTAAATAATGAGTCTCTTGTGCTTTGAAATCATTAGGAAAGAATTTTTCTACGAGCTTGCCAATATCATCCTTGTTAAATATTTCAATGAAATTTTAGGATCTAAAGCCACAGAGAGAAAAGTTTTATTGACATCTTATTAAATCATGTATTTATCTCTATCAATATTGCATCATTGGGGAAAAATAAAGTGGCAATGATTCTCAACTATAGTATGGCCACGAAAAGACCAATCTTTTATTGGTGCTAATAGAATTTTTCAGTCGAAATCTTAAAGCCTGAAACATAATTTGATTTTTTTTACTATGGGTTTCTGCAACTGCGAAGTGCGAAAAAAAAAGGTTTAGAGTTTCTGGTTATGGAAGCTTAACATAGTTGCATGTGACATTAGGTGTTGACTCTGAAACTGTCCATTGATAAAATGCCACATGACACTATTTCAAATTTTATGTTAATCTTGATGTTCATGTAGCATGATTTAACTAAATATAGCAAAGAGAATTCCTGCAATGCTTACACACTTGCATCAATTATGTATTCTTAAGATGCATATTTCGAACTTAGTGTTTCGATGTTTATATATCCTGGAGACTGAAATTACTATTTCAACCAATTAAGATGTCCAATTTTTTACACATTGTTCTCCAAATAAACAATTTCCCAGCTAGAAATTAGCATATATAATCAGCAATATTTGCACAGGTAGAAAGAAAAATATTTTTGTTTATAATGGATAAATTCAAATTTTATTATACTCACACCAACTAGTGTTCTTTTGTGCAGGTCCTTTAGCTTTTGATGTAGCAGATTTTGATGGAAGCTTACCATCTATTCTAAGAAATCCATATTCATGGACCAAGGTCATAAAAATCTCTCACTCCATGCATTTTTGAAGTCATGTATGTATGTCTTTAGTAGCTCAATACCATTGTAATATAGTTACATGAATTTCAGGTTGCCAATATTATATTCATAGATTGGCCTGTTGGTACCGGATTTTCGTATGCAAATACTTCACAAGGTTATTCTTCCTCAGACTCCAAATCTTCGAAAGATAATTACACATTTCTCAGGAAGGTACGTCAACATCATTAATTGAGGAAATATAAATGAAGTTTGATGCGGGACTTACTAGTAGTTCTTACACATTTCAATCTATATCTACCCACCCACTTTTTTCTAAGGTTAGTGAACTAACAATATATGAGAATATTGCAGTGGTTATTGAATCACCCAATGTTTATCAAAAATCGTCTATATGTTGCGGGTGAATCTTATGGAGGCAAAATTGTTCCCATGATAGTAATGGAAATATTACAAGGTAGTATATATTGAAAAGAAAAAAAAATAAAAAATGAAGCTTACAAAATTTGATTTGATTTGATTTATTTATTTATTTTTTTGGTCCACCAACGAAGTTTGATTAAGTTGTTAATCTTGATTGTAATGCAGGAAATGAAGCAGGACTTGAGCCACGAATGTCCTTCCAAGTATTGATTAGATCATGCAAATATATGAATTTCTCCTTATTTTTATTTGCCAATTCTTTCAACATATTTCGTGTTAATGGTTGAGTGCCTTCAAAATGGGAACAGGGATACATCATCGGTAATGGACTAATGGATCCCAACATTGATTATAATGAACGAATTC
>CAIGRO010294353.1:0-24045 GCA_903798355.1 Fraxinus baroniana
ATGACGTTCTCGATATTTTAAAAATTGTTATAGATTTTTAAATCATATTTATTTTGATACTTCATTTATTTAAGAAAGAGATTTCATTCCAAATATGAAAATTTTCTACATTTCATAAACTACTTGACATTTGAAATGTGGTTCTCTTTACAAGTGTGTCAATGAAAAATATAACATTTATTATGATTTGATATGTGCACATTTTTGTCTTTAGTGTGAAATTATAAATTATTAACATGTGTATTTGGGCTTAAAATATTGCAAGATGAATATTGAACAAATTTTGAATATTTTTACAAATGACGATAAGTAAGAAAGTAGACATTTCTTTTAAAATTTCCTCATTAAAATATCATTTTTGCTTTTAAGATCCTGACACCAAGATTTTCCTTTCTGAGTGTGTTTGAGCTACATTATTTCAAAAGAATGTATTCTGGAATAGTGGATTGATGGAGAATGTGTGGTTAAAAAAAAAGAAAAAAATATTGATGTGATGAAAAATATTATTTTATTGAAGAATGTGTAGTTAAAAATGAATAGAAGAATGAAAATAAAAATTTTAACGTATACCAAATAGGGCTTAAATTTTGTTTTCTAGAAAAAAATAAAATGAAAATTTATTTATTTTTCCTTATTTCTGTGTACTCAAGAATGCCAATTCAGGGTTTCAATTCCCAGTGATATATAAATATATTTGTACATCTTTATCTTCCTCAGCCCTCTTGGGAGCAACAGAACCATCCTCTTCTCCATCTCCCAACCTTATCACCTTCTCTAATTTTCAGTTCATAAAAAAGAGTATCTTCGAGTTTCTTGGGGAACTTCTGTTTATAGAGAAAAATGCAAGCAGTTTTACAGACAAGAGGGCTTCTTTCTTTACCTTCAAACCCCAGAACCAGAGCGTTACATCCACCAGCATCACAGGGGTTAAGGCATAGATTCAACCCTTTGAATCCCTTCTTATTAAAACCAAAATCATATAATCGGTCCTCTTTATCTCTTGATGGGTTTTCAAAATTTCAAGGATTCGTGACAAAACCCCAATTGATTGACCAAAAGAACAGAACTTTCCCTATCTGCAGGGCTGAGGCAGCTGCAGCATCAGGTGATGGGCAGCCTGTGTATGGAGAGAAAGAGTCACCCAAGTTTATGGGTATTGAGCTTGTGACCCTTAAGAAAATTATACCACTTGGGATGATGTTTTTTTGTATTCTTTTCAATTATACAATTCTTAGGGACACTAAGGATGTGTTGGTGGTAACAGCTGAAGGCTCTAGCGCTGAAATTATACCTTTCTTGAAAACATGGGTTAATTTGCCTATGGCTGTTGGGTTCATGCTTTTGTATACAAAATTGGCAGATGTGCTGTCAAAAGAGGCTCTTTTCTTCACAGTTATTTTGCCATTTATAGCCTTCTTTGGTGCATTTGGATTTGTGTTGTATCCTCTCAGTCACTATTTCCACCCCACAGCTCTTGCTGATAAACTTCTGAATATTTTGGGTCCAAGGTTTCTTGGGCCACTTGCAATTATGAGGATCTGGAGTTTCTGTTTGTTCTACGTCATGGCTGAACTTTGGGGAAGTGTGGTGATCTCTGTGCTATTTTGGGGATTTGCCAATCAGGTAATTGACTCATCCCATTATTACATCTAAGTGTTCATATGTTTTCAGTCATATGTCTTGTTCATTGCCTTTTGTAGTAATCTAAAGTTCTTTAAATAGATAAAGAACTGGTTCGATAATTTGATTCTTGCCGAAGTATCAGCATCTGTATATATATGTATCTTATTCTTTATCTAATGTTTCAGATTCCAGTGATTCCCAACTTAGGATATAAATGCTATACCGTTGAGCTGAATCGGAATCAGTCAAACAATAATTTTTATTACAATTGAATTTTTTGTTTATGGTGCTTAAACATCTATGTTTTTCATATTTTATTGTTGTCTGCTCGAATGTGTGGATTCTAGTTGTTTTGTCAGGAAAAAAGGTTTTGATACTCTGTATTCTCATTGGCGGTCCAATTATATATTAACTAGTTGTGTAATGCTATTTTCCTGAAATGAAAATCGTTATTTTACTGTCACATAGTTGTGTGATAATATTTTCCCAAAATGAAAATCGCTATTTTATTGTCACATTGGTAATTGTTGTTCTTCTCATAAGAAAAAAACAAAGAAAGAAAAATCCATTTTGGGAAGTTTATTTTACCTTTGACTGCTAAACACATTTATGTGAAATTATCATGTGATTTGGAGAAACATTGCTAATCAACCATTTTTCAATGCATTATGTTGCAGATAACTACTGTTGAGGAAGCCAAAAGATTCTATCCTCTTTTCGGACTTGGAGCAAATGTTGCCCTTATTTTCTCCGGCCGTACTGTTAAATATTTCTCTCAATTGAGACAAAATCTAGGTCCTGGTGTTGATGGTTGGGCTGTCTCCCTAAAAGGAATGATGAGTATTGTGGTGTTGATGGGCGTTGCTATCTGTTCTCTTTATTGGTGGGTGAATCATAATGTTCCTCTTCCCACACGTAGTAGGAAGAAGAAGGTAATCAGCCTAATGCGTAATGACTCTTTGCTTTATTGTTATATTCAAATGACTTTATCTTGTATCTAAATGAAGACATTTGGAAACCATGATTTTTAGCTAGCTTTGTACACTTATTTTATGGCTGCAATATAATTGCATTTATGAAACTGAAGTCTCTGAATTCACCTCAGATTCGTTTTCAAAAATCTGAATTTTGTGTATACTTATATCTCACTGTGTCACTGAATTCGGAAAAATTGTAGTAATGCTAAGGATTTTGAATTTCTTTAATGGTCTTCTCTTAGGAAGTGAAGTTGTCTGATGTTCATCCCCTGTATTTTAATTGTAGCGTTTATCTCTGGCAGGAAAAGGTGAGGATGGGAACAATGGAGAGCTTAAAGTTTTTAATGTCTTCAAGATATATTAGGGATCTCGCCGCATTGGTGGTAGCATATGGTATTAGCATTAATTTAGTTGAAGTTACATGGAAATCAAAGCTTAAGGCTCAGGTGAAATTAAACTAGGCCTTCAAGTATACACTTATTTGACTCCCGTTCTTGATTTTTCTGTCTCTAATTCTTGTGCCACCTAAATTTTTTAGTTTCCAACACCAAATGAATATTCATCTTTCATGGGCGACTTCTCGACTGCTACTGGAATAGCAACTTTCACGATGATGATTTTGAGCCAATGGATTTTTGACAAATATGGTTGGGGTGTGGCCGCAAAGATTACACCCACAGTCTTACTTCTCACGGGAGTTGGTTTCTTCTCCCTGATTTTGTTCGGTGACCCTTTTGCTCCTGCTCTTGCCAAGTTTGGGATGACTCCACTTTTAGCAGCCGTGTACGTGGGAGCAATGCAGAACATTTTCAGTAAGAGTGCGAAGTACAGCTTGTTTGATCCATGCAAGGAAATGGCTTACATTCCTTTGGACGAGGACACCAAGGTTCGATACTTTAATTGCCTAGTAATTATACATCACTTCACAGCCCGTCCTCAGATTTTGAGCACCCTTCTATTTGACATAAAAATCCCATTAGAAAATAAATTTCTGTAATTTACAAAATATGCATATATAACCAATTCTACGACACCCCTATAATTATGTGGCCCTGTGTGGTCGCACTTCTTTCACAGCGCACCCTCAGGGCTGGCCCTGCATCACTTCATCTCAATAAATTTTCATTCCTAGTTTTAATACATTAGTTCTAAACTATTTTCGGATTGCAAGTCTCGAATTTGGAGAAGCTAGATTGCATTGTACAACTGATCTTCCACTTTTAGATGCTAAATGAATGCTTGACCTTATATCCAAAATCACTGTTGAGCAATTCTAATTTTTTTTAAATGGCTGGATCAGGTTAAAGGGAAGGCAGCAATTGACGTTGTCTGCAATCCTTTGGGGAAGTCAGGAGGTGCTCTCATTCAACAATTCATGATATTATCCTTCGGGTCACTTGCGAATTCAACTCCCTATCTTGGAGGTGTACTCCTCGTGATTGTTCTTATATGGTTGGCAGCGGCAAGGTCGTTAGACGGCCAGTTCACCGCACTGCGCCAAGAAGAAGAACTCGAGAAGGAAATGGAAAGAGCAGCTGTGAAGATCCCAGTTGTTTCTCAAAATGAAAATGGTGGGAATGGTTCTCTTGCTAGTGGGTCGACAATGAATCCTGCTGGAGGTGACTCTGCAAACACATCATCTGAACCCTCGTCTCCTCGAAATGTGTAACAATACCCCATAACTCGCAAAACAAGAGGGTAAGGAAAGCTAGAAGAATATATCATATGGTTTGGTAATAGATAGGATTTACTACTATATATTCTTGGTTTAGTTTTGTTGTAAGATTTAGTTTAATTCGTAATAATACGCAAACCAATAGGCTTATAATCGACTTAAGCCATCATTTCGAGTCTTCTACAGGTATAACATGCGCATTTTATTCGTTTCATTTGGCTAAAATAGTTCAAGTTTATAGTGTTCTTTTTCAAAGAAGTGTTTTTGCAAAGTTATAATAGTTGGCACAAAATTAAATGCAGTGCCTGTTTGTCAACTAGAATTTCTTTAGTTTTGTTTGGATCAACTCGACCGATAAATTGTTTGAATGGAATGTATTAATCAGAATGTGTGGTTGAAAATGAGTATATAGAAAAAAAAAGTTCTGAAAGAATAGAAGACAAACAGAGGATTTTGAAGTCATAAATGTACACGCCAAGCTTTTTAAGAATTTTTACAGTTCAGATTTCAATGGATTTCGATTATAAAGTCAGAATTTTAGTGTCTTTGACAAATGAAATATCTCATTTTTTATTCTCATTCCAAAATTCAAAGGGGGAGAGAAAAGCAAAGGAGAAATTGAGCAACGGTTACTGTTAAAATTTATAATTGATTTTTTTGAAAAATAAATCCCAATTCTGCTTTTAAGACTATTCATCAACTAAACATAATTTTAATTATAAAATATTAGTGCTATTTTGTATGGAGGAAATTAGGCCGCGTACTCTAAAAAATTGACAAATTCAATTTATACCCTTAAAATAAATTAAAACCTCTATCAACCGTAATTAATATTCCCTGAATTCCCCCTGATTCAATTTAATTCCTAATTTGTATCTTAAATAATCAATTTCAAGACCAATAAATTTTCATTTCATTTGAGTTCTACGGATGGAGAACATGCAATTTGCAAAGGAACTCATTAGAGAATTTATGGTATTTAGAGGATTTACAGAAACTCTTCAATCTTTTGGAACAGAGTTGGGAATTAATATTGGCAAGGAATTTGAAGTCGGTAAGATTCTAGATTTTATTTTCTTTGTTTACATACCCAAATTTGAGGTTGAAAAAATTGATTGATTTGCTCAGTTTTTTAAGCTACGTTTTTCTCACTCTCATTCTGCACTGTTCACTACATTGTCGAGATTAGATCAGTCAATTCTACGATATTATATTGTTAATGCAATAGAGTATGAAAAGAAAGACGAAGTGATGGAGTTTTTGGGGATAATTGGGAATCACTAGTTGATGAGAGATCAAAATTGGAGTTCATGGTTTGATGGTCTTTTTGTCCCTGATTATTTGATTGATTTCTTCTTCTTTTCCCAAGGCATTTACAATCTCTCCATTTCCTCTTCATGTTTCTTGCACGATGATCTATAGAAAAAAGTTTAGTTTTTGAATTTATTCTTTACAGTTGGAAATGGAGGATGATGATGAGGTTGATGTTATGCTGCACTAGATTGGAGGCTCTGCTGCTTGGTTGGTTATCGAGGAATGGCTAAGCCAGGTCTAATTGTTTAAGTTTTAATTAGATTTATCCCCAAGTTTTTGTGCTATTACTAATCTATTAGTTTTGAGAATCCTACTTTCTTCTATTTCTTTGGGTTGGGTTCAACCAAACTTGCCATTAACTGTTTTGTTTTTTATTGGTGTTTTGTCATTTTTTTTGAATTTTTGTCACTTTTTTTTAATTGTCACTATGATTGGAAGCCATTTTCTTGGCATTTTTAGAAATTTCTTGACGGTTGGAACAGTAACGTGGGCCCATTGCAGCTGCCGTTTTTTTTACGGTTGGAACAGTAACGTGGTGGAGGAGGCGATAGAGATGGTAATAACGATGGAGCAGTCGAATTTTACTTTGAATCTTTGCAAAATTTATGAAGTCCTCAGCCTTGACCTCCATGCCCAATGCTTCCATGTTAAACACTTCAGCTTTGTAACTCTTGATGTATTCCGAACGAAATATCACACGTTCCATCAACACACGATTCGTAACTATTGAATCATCTTGATTGTACCCAATATAACGTTGACAACGACTATAGTACACTATCCATTGAAATATTCGGGGATGAGACAGAATCCTCTGTGGTGACGGGCATACCTTGGCTTTTGAAAACAATCAAAAAGCATTAGTTGAACACGTGACTTCTGTGTAATATAATGACGATGGTGGTGGTGGTGGAGTGGTTGGATTTGTATAAAATGATATAGTTTAACGTTTTGATTAGTGTTTTGTCACTTTTAAATTTTTTATTACTTTTTTAGGGGTTGTCACCTTTTTTATTTTTTATTTCTGTCACTTTTTGAAATTCTTATCACTTTTTTATTTTATTGTTTTTTATTTTTTAAATTTCAATAACTTTTTTTAGTGACAAATGTAGCTTTTGATTGATGCTTTGTCATTTTTTTTCAGGTGTCCTGTCATTTTTGGAATGTTTGTCACCTTTCTAAATAGTGATTTTTACTTTTTTTATTATTATTATTTTCTTTCACCTTTTCAAATTTTATCACTTTTTTTTAAAAAAAATAAAATTCCCCGTCACTTTTTAGTGACAAACATAGGTTTTGATTGGTATGTTAGTTTGTGACTTTTTTTAATGTTGTTTGTCACTTTTTTTAGTTTCTTTTTTGAAATTTTGTCACTTTTTAAAAAAGCTTCTATTACTTTTTTTAGTGACAAACATAAGTTTTGATTGGTATTTTGTTATTTTCTTAGTATTTGTTACTTTTTTTTTTTAATCTGTGACCTTTTCAAGATTTCTATCATTTTTTTTTATCATTGTTACCTTTTTTCTAAATTTCTTTTAACCTTTTGAGTTAAAAACATCACTTCTTAATAAAAATGGTATTGTATGTAATTTTTTTAATAAAATTATGATATTTAATTTTATACAGTATTATAAGGTTTGATTTCATATTCATATTTAAACTCTGAAAATATAAATACAAATATGAATAAGAAAAATAATTTTCTGTCACTTCTTTTAAAAAGGTTGCAATCAATTTCATTTGAATTTTTTGGATTAATTAAATATATGCATACATATGTGTTACATAAAACATTAAAAACTTCACACTTTTTTTCTACACTTTTTTTTAATAAAAAATTTCGTTACTTTTTTGAGTGGCAAAAGCAATTTTTAATAATAAAAAAATGACACTTAATTAAAAAAAGTGACATTGTGATACTTATGACATTGTGATACTTAGATTAAAAGAAGTGATACTAAGTCGACATTTAGTTTTATAAAGTATTTTTTACTTTCAAATACTTTTCAAGAGTTTTCAAAAGACCTTTAATTTTATAAGTACTTTTGTAAGTTGCCTTTTGTACGTTACTCTCCACACCAGGAAGTTATGAATTTTGTGTAAATAAAGTTAGGAAACAATACATAAATCATGTTTTTAAGTATCATCATCTCAAAATTAAGGATAGATGTTTTAAATTTCAAAAATCAGGTTTTAATTAAAATTTATTTATGAATTAATTAATTAATTATATATTTTATTAATAAATATATAAAGGTCACAAATCTATGCAATTTGTCACAATTCAAAAATTTTAAAAGCATAGTTCAAAATTTTATAGGCCACAGTTCGTTCACCGGTCACAAATTAAAATTTTAAAAGTTACAATTTGTTTATCGGTCACAAATCACAAAATTTATAAGTCACACAACTATTTTGTGGTCACAAAATATCACATTATAAGTCACGAATTACTTTTATTGGTCATAAATTAATAATTTTGTAGGTCACAAAATATTTATTGGTCACAAATTATTATTTATCGGTCACACATCAACCAGTTTACTGGTCACAATCAACCAATCATTTGTGACCACCACCTACCCAACACCCTAGCCACTGCTTCCAGTAGCAACAACACACCGTCGTCGCCAACAATATCACCATCTCAAACAAACCAACTGCTGTCACAACCTCCAACAAACTAATGCACACTTCCACCACCACCGTATTCGCCTCTACCATCGCCGACATCACCACCACCACCACACCATTTTCAACCACCAACACAACCACCATTTCCAACCAACATTCCTTTCACAAACCTGTTAACAACCATGATACCAACACCTATCTGCCACCGTCGATCCAACATCATCACTGCCACAACAACTAGCTAAAAGGTCTCCCATCCACTAGATTCACCCTCACTTTGTCAATGTCACCAACTATAACCGCCTTCACCCTCACTGCCACGACAAATCTACCTTCTTCGCTAGCACCTCCACCTGCATCGCCAACAAAACCCATCCCGAACCCCAAAAAAAAACCAAAATATGGAAACCCACCATCACTACTCCAACAACCAAAACCAAAAACACCTCACCGTTGTCGCCAGATCCACCAACCACCTATAGCACCATTGAATTGCAGTAGCGACAAAGGCTAAGCTGCTCTGTGATAGCGTCATCGTAGCGCTGCAACAGCGGTTATGCCGTTGTTCTAGTCACCGCAACGGGAAGAAGAGAGAGAGAGAGAGAGATGATAGAGAGGGGGGAAGAAGAGAGAGGCGGAAGCAACAACGGATTGGTGGCGGCTGGGATAGAGAGATAGGGGAGAGAATGGGTCGAATTTGGAGAGAGAGAGAGAGGGAGAGGAGAGTGAATGAAAAATTAGGGTTTGAAATTTGATTTAAATAAAAATTAATTTAAATATCATTAATTAAAACCTGATTTATGTATTATTAAAGTTAATTTTGGATTTGTGAAAATGGTATTTTAAAAACCTTTGTGCTTGTAATTTCCTCATAAAGTTATTCCTGCTTGCAACATCCAGCCCACAGCTCGACCCATAATGATTCAAGCCGGCTTAGCTCCACTAATGCCCCTTTCTGTACCACCTTCAAACAGGCTTAATCCTGAGAATGGAATAAATACTGTGTCGTGTAAAAAAAAACCAGTTTAAAATAATCGATTGCAGTTCGAAATTCGATACTTTTATAGGTGAAATGATGAGAACCATGGTACGAGGGCTAGCAAGGACAATGCCTTGTTGATTGTGGAGGAAGGACCAATAACTAGATTACGAGCAAAAAAGGTCAAGAAAGTTATGAGATTACTTGTTCAAGCTACAGTAGAAATATTGATCACAACAAACAAATAAGTTTCATGTTGGGTATGGAAGTGAAAACAAGGTGGGTCAACATAATTCAAACAAAGGAAGAACAAGCTTTTGAGGAAAACTACGTGATTGCAGAGTGCTACGGGAGGTGTTGCCGCATGTCTCTATACTGATAATTGATGTGACATTTTGGATGAACTATGTGGCCGCATGACATGACATAAATTTGGTGCCGAATTTTTCAATTTTTGGAAAGAATTATAGTTTAGTTAAAACTCTAGTTTTGTGATAATTCTTGATATTTAGACTATTAATTCCGTTTTTTATTAGGTTTTATGGTTCTCTATAAATATGACCTAATTAATTTGTTGTAAAAACACACAAAAATTGAGATATTATTGCGGACATATTGCTTTCAACTTATTCTTCATTGAACGAATTATGCACTTATCAAGAATTAAATTCTTGTGACGTTCAATAATTCAAGTGAGGCTCAAAAGTTTTGGACCACGGTGTTAAGATATTGTTTTTGATTGTCTTGGTTCTTTGGTCAATAATATATTGGGTCGAGCTTTCTAAACCGTAATATTTTGCTTTCTTGAAGTTGATCTAATTCGTCGTGGTTTTCGTAACTACAATTGTTACGAGGGTCATTATGAAAACTAATAATTTAAAATTCACTAAAATAATTTTAGAACAAATTTCGGTTATTGTAACTTCAACTAAGCTGTTTCCATTCATTTTTATTTAATTATTTTTAATGGTTAAAGATTTGATCTTTTGACATTGTTACGCTTATAAATTACGCGTCATGCTAAAAAAATTGAGGAGTTGCTTTTTTGTATATATGTTTAAAGATTAGGTTAAATATATTGTTTTTTTTTCTTTTACCGGCAAGAGATAGTTTGCACCAACAATGGCGGTGGAAAGAGATTATAAATAAAAATGTATTGTTTTATTTTCGGTTTTTAACCCATCAATTTGTCATTAGCTCATCTAGATTGTGTTCTTTGTGAAATTATTTTGGATGTTTAATAATGTTAAAATTAAATATACTACCCAGATTATAAATAAAAATGCATTATTCTTTATTCTCGCTCATATATTTAGAATCACTACAAAATAACCAAAAGAAAATGACTGTTCACAGGTGAGATCGGGGATTATCGAATAGGACAACCTTTTCAACTATTATTTAATTCATGAGTAAGTAAAAGCTAATATGATGAATTGAAAAATCTTAATTATTAGAACTATTATAGAAAGAAAAAGAAAAAAAATATCTCCAGGCTGCATGGAGAGAGTCTCCGCACATCACGGAGACTCTCTTTGCGCACCACGTACCACAGAGACATCGTGTCTCTATGGTGTGCAGACCATGTCTCCGCTTGACATTTTCTCTCTCGATGGTTTTGGATACAAGTCTTCCTTTTTTTTTCTTTTCCAAATTAACTCTTATTTTCTTTGCTAAAAAAATATACTTTTATATTTTTTAAATTACTTATTTATTTCTACTCTTTTGCCAAAAAATGAAGATTTCATTATTCTACTTAATTAAATTTAGGCGATAACATTTGCTTACATTTTACACAAACTAAACACAATTTCACTTATTAGTAATTTGTTATGTACTGTTTGTATTAATATTAAAATAGGTTGAGATTTAAGTTAGATTTGCTTATAAATTAATTATATCTCTCCAACGCATATATGAAAATTAGAATTCCTTTCGGGGGCAAACCTCCATGAGGGGCGTTGCTCCTTCGACTCCCGCGACCTAACCAGGCAAGTAATCCCCGCCTTTTGAGGGTGTTGCCCTCGAGCCCCCATTGTCCCCTCGACTGACCGGGAAGGTCTTCCCCGTTTCGAAGCGGCAAACCATTTGCATAATAACAATAAACAAATAAATAAATTATAAAAAAATATATTATCTCCAAACTAATTGTTTTCTTTGCTCAATAAGGTGGTATTCCTATGGCCTCGGTAAAACTTTAGCAGTAAAACTTGACAAAGTTTTATTCCAGAGTTAGTGATTATGCATACACTTGAATTATTTTTTCCTCCATTTTTTAGCTTTAAGATTGTGTCAATGTATCAGATGTAAAGACTTGTGCATAATCATTGAAATACTGAGATCTGATTCTAAGATTTGCATTACATGGATTCATTTGTCAATAATACACTAAGTCATTAACAATTTGTAATACAAAATCCTTGACTTTGTCGAATGTTTATTCCCCGCCTCCCCAGATGTTTACCTCTGGTTACGCGATATGTTTATTCCCCGTATCTCTTTATCGTCGAGCCTAGCTGTAAGACTTCGTTATCCTGAGTCTAATAATTCAAGAGCTATTCACAAAATGTCTATTCCATACCTCGTCGATACTTATTCTTGATTTCGCTAGATGTTTATTTCTTACCTCTCACTATCGTCGAGTCAAGTTGTAAGAGCTCATCTATCCGATACCAGTTTATAAGACTCCGATAGTTCGAGAGCTATTCGTAGAATGTTTATTCACCTCCCTGCCAGATGATTATTCCTGGTTTCGTGAGATATTTATTCCTAGCCTCTTACTATCGTCAAGCCTAGTTGTAAGACCTTGTCATTCCGAGGTCAGTTTATAAAATTCCGATAGTTTGAGAGTTATTCGCAGGATGTTTATTCTCCGTCTCGTCAGATGCTTATCCCTGGCTTCGCGAGATGCTTGTTTCTCTCTTCTCACTATCGTCGAGCTTAATTATAAGACCTCATCTATTCAAGGCTAGCATATAAGACATTGAAATTTCGAGAGGAGCCACTAGCTCGATATATTATATTGTATTACAGGTTGCTTAGTCCATATAATAGAGGAGATGCTGTCAAATTTTTGACAAATTATATGCAACATCTTTCGAGGCAATCTATAAGCCCTCGCTTATTCAAGCTCACACACATTTTCGAGCCAGTTCGTAAGTCCTCATATATTGGAGCGATTTATATTCTCAAGACAATTCGTAAGTCCTCACCTATTTGGGATAAATGCATATTTTCGAGACAGTTCGTAAGTCTTCATTTATTGGAGTTACTCGTATTTTTGACGTAATCTATAAGACTTTGCCTACTTGACTACTTATACTTCGAAGTCCAACCCGCATATAAATACACGACACAGACTTGGGAGATTATTGTTACACCTATAAATTATGTGGCATGCTCAGATAGATAGGGTCTCATATAAGTCAACGTGGCATCAACTATTCAATTGATTGAGCATATTTTAATTAAACAATTGCATCATGGGCTCGGTCCATATATATATATGTGTGTGTGTAAGAGTTTTATTTACAATAAGGTATGATTTCTAATCTTATCAAAATTTTCTCTTCCCCTCTTTTTCTCTCGTCTAGCCATTGATTTGACCTTCAGAGTGCAAACGGTCATCGGACTTTTTTCTCGACCAGTGGCCTTTGCCTCTTAATGGGGTGTTCCAGGATCCAGGTAATGTCTACGTGGAAGGGATGTGGAAGAGTTTCTATTGACGCATTTTTTGAGGTTGACAGACCTTTTAAATTTTTTTTCGTTGTGGGGTTAAAGCGTAACTTCTTTCAAGAATGGGCATCATCTTCTTTTTAGCTAGTAGTTATCCAGCTGCCAATTGGATGGTGGGGGCTGGAAGGATTGAGGAAAAAGAGAAAATGGAAGAACCAGGAGCATGTCAGAGTGACATTTTCCATTAATGCTATAACAGATAGAATGGAAACAAATTTTACTGCCATTTATAGACAAAACATCATTAATGTTGTGTTGTTCACGAATCTACTTTTCATTTCATTTATATGGTAAAAATAGTAGCATCTTCAACTGTGGTGTAAAATTGAATATAAGTTGATATTTTTAAAATTACTTTTGTATCCTCATTTATCACAGTGGATCTAAATTCAAATTCTCTTCAAATGGAACATCTAAATCCATTTTTTGCCTTTGAAAATCTAAATCACAATGTACATATATTTTACACCACAATTGGAGATGCTCTTATATATTTCTTGATATGTAGAGTATAGGTTAGATGGAATTTGGATTGTAAGTTTTGGGTAAAAATTGAACTATGATAAAATGTTTTGAGTATTGCTAGATACGTCTTGTTTAGTTGTTTAATTTTCGTAAAAGCTGTTTCAGTTTTATTTAATTCCACATAGATACCATAGGACTATTGTTTCTTGTCACTACCCAAGAACATGTAATGGTAATTATGTCCAAATCAAACAAGTCTTTAAATTGCATGGAATCTAACTTTATAAGAAATCTACTAATTGACCCTAACAAAGGTCACTTCGGTCGTGACTCATATTAGCTAGAAGTAGCGGATTAATATAGACCGGTGGTGTTCTAACATCTCCATATTTTCGTCTTGCATTTTCCCTATATTTGCAACGTGATATGAATAACTATTTTCCATCTTAAGGTAAAGTAAGTAGCGACAATCTTCAAGCAAAGCTCTGTTCACATTCCAATCAGAGTTTAGGCACAAGAAGGGTAACAATATTATATATAAATATTGGCCAACAATTTCATCGAATTAGTTCTATATAGAGTGTTTGAGCCACATTATTTTGGAAAAATGTATTTTGGAATAGTAGATTTATGGAAAATGTGCGATTAAAAAAAAAGAAAAGTTATTGATGTGATGAAAAATATTATTTTATTGAATAGTGTGTAGTTGAAAATGAGTAGAAGAATGATAATGAAAATTTTAATGTGTACCAAACGGGGAAATCAAGAAAATTTGTTCCTTCTTTGTCTTGATTTCACATGAGCATGGGCCAATTGTACATTCTCATTTTGTCGGATTTCGTTGCTGATTTACATAGAAAAAGTCTTGATTTCAAGTTTCACATTCGAATAATGCCCCGTGTACAGAAAAAATTTCACGGGGGTCTTACAAGCCCCTCACAAAGGGGCAACCCCACATGTATTTAAAAATAAATAAATAAATAATGCGGAACCCACATGTGTCTTGCCTGACAGGGACCTATGAAGCATGGACCTGTATACCAAGCAAGATTCTTCACATTCACTCAATTATGAAAAATAATACAAGTATTAAACATCTGATGAAGAATTCGACTCGCATATGAAAATGTTCGAAATAATTTAGAAATAATTTTTTCCATCTCTAACAGTTTAAATTAAAATTTATAAATGAGGGTGTTTAACGAAGGCAAAAATCATTGCTCGACCGTCAACATGTAATACGACGGATCCATCACTTTTCGGGTCAACAGTGACAATTTATAAAAAGGCATTTCCTTTCAAATGACAACTGTCTCTTCGCATTACACGAAAATGGAATATTTTCACATAGGTTAAGGAAGCATTGTCCGTTTATTCTTACCAACCATGGTCCCGCTTTTTTGTACCAATATTTTCACATAAATATAGGCTAATTAAATTACATGATTTCATCCACCACTCAAGGATAAAAAGAGAGGGAGGAACAGGACATGCAATTTTAATGCCAGCCAATGACACATGATGGCTTATTCTTTGTCAAGTGAAGAACAAAACTCATTATACCACCACAAAATGCTTGAACGAGACTTGAATTGGATCCCTCTCTACACCCATAACTCTCTTATCTTTTCCTCGAATCAACCATATTCCTAACTTATATCGCCAAATGCCCAAGAATATCAAGTCCCTCATTTTTTTATACTTTTTACGAGTTAAGGTCTAACTCCTACATACGGGAAGTAATAAACAATAATAAAAATAGAAAACAAGAAAAATGTACGCATATATTATAGTGATTTTTCAATCTATGTCTACTTAGCCAATGCAGGTTTTTACTATAATGAAAAAGATGCCTTTCACACTCTAAAAAATCGATAGGTTTTTATATAATAAGGTTGTGTTTGCTGCACCATATTACACCGTATAACGAATTTAGTAAACTCAGAAGGAATAGTAGTAGATAGATGGTATTATCGTGAATTAACATGTATTACATTTTTCACGTTTTTATTCAAAAGTATGTCGTTAAATACTATTTATCTTATCGTTTCAAATACGATTAATAGTGCAAATGAATTTTATTTAATTTTTTTAAAAGATAAGAAAAAATATACCATATTACCATCCTCTACTATTGTCCATTCTAATTTTATACTCTAATTCTTTATACATTGTAATACGGTATACCGAATGGAACCTTTGGATAGGTCTGACTGGACATGTTGTGATCATATAGACCCAATATAAATGGATAGAATGTCCTAACATAAGATGACTTGCATACTTTTCCAATCAATACTATACAGTGTCTTAAAAGAGCCATTTGTACTTTAAAAAGTTCTCAGTCCCAACTCCAAAAATTAGTCCATCAAAATGGAGAAACCAATTTTGGCAACACATTTCGAATCCCAATTTTGCTGGTTCGACGATGTCTGCATTCTAGACATGGATCATTTCGTCAAGAGACTCTCCAGCATCAAGGAAAAGGGGGTGAGGCCAGATTTAATTGGTTCAATCATAACACATTATGCTTCCAAATGGCTTCCCGACCTGTCGGACGATGATGGTAAAAAAATGATTGCGAATGTGGAGGAGTCCCCCGAGAGTGTCACGACTTCATGGATGAAGAAAAGGTTCTTCGTTGAAACTCTAGTGGGAATTCTTCCTCCTGAGAAGGAATCAATTGCTTGCAACTTTTTGTTAAGGCTACTACGAGTTGCTAGCATGGTTCGCGTTGAGCCTGCTTATCGTGCTGAGCTTGAAAAGCGCGTTTCATGGCAAATCGACCAGGCATCCTTGCGGGAACTGATGATACCATCATTTAGTCACACTAGTACGACCCTGCTTGATGTTGAGCTTGTTCTTCGACTGGTGAGGGGGTTCATGAATTTGGATGAAGCCGTAAGAAGTGGAGCTGCCCTTATTAAAGTCGCGAAACTTGTAGATTGTTATCTTGCAGAGGCGGCCGTTGATTCAAATTTGACATTGCCTGAATTTGCTGCTCTTGCTAGCGAGGTTCCAGGTCATGCTCGTGCCATGGATGATGGATTGTATCGCGCCATTGATACCTACCTCAAAGTAAGTTATATTGAACAATATTTCTCTCTTTCCATCACAGTTAACACTCACTCTATGTCAATATGTGTTTTAAGAGCTAATCAAGGCTCCAATTTTGAACCTCCCATTTGGTTATTACATGTCTATTAGTAGATTGGAAATCTCAAGGTTCTTTCTGGTTCACAACTTGGATAGAAATGGACCCTTTTGGTGGGAGGTACAATATTCTATATTCTGTGGCTATGTTTACATGCATCTTATCCTGACAAAAAAGCTACCAAGATGCCTAAACATTGGATTTTATACACGTTGTCCATTCATGTTTTGGGTGGCATGGCCGCTTTGGTCTGATTTTGAAGAAAACTGAATCCAGAACAAGTCGGAATCATATATAGTAAACCATTGGTTTCATATAGGGGTGTCAATGAGCCACCAGCCGAAACTTTTTGTTTGGGCTCGGCTCGAATAAAAATATTTCGAGCTTTTTTTGGCTCGAGACCAAAAATTTAGGCCATAGCGAGCTGAGTTGGAGCCCGAGACGGCTGGGTTTTTTTTTTCTTTATTTTTAATTCGTGACTAATCTAATTTTTTTTAAAGAGTTTAAAATTTGTGTAATTTATACGCATTATAAATATTAACATATAAAAAAATTTGTGTAATATATGTATATATATATTTTTTTTAGGCTAGCGGGCAAGCTCAACCCGACGTCCCAAATGTGGGCATGACCCCACGAGCTTTTTCTGGGCCGAGCTTAAGCTGCTTTGCCATCCCTAGTTTCAGGTCGAGCCCAAGCTGCTTTGCCATCCCTAGTTCTGGGCTTTTTTCGGGCTGTGCACAAGCCCCTGTTTGGCACTTATTCTCATTTTTTTTCCTTCATTTGAACTACACATTTTTCAAATAAAATAATATTACACACAAATCTAAACCTTTTCATAACTTTTTCACCACACATTCTCTCATCAATCACTATTCCAAAAATTTTATTCTCCAAAAAATGGGTGTCAAACACCCTTGTAATTATGAACCAAACAGTTCACTTCCATTTTGAGAACTAAATTTAATTATGCATCCAAATAGAAATTCAAGCAGCACAACAAGTACCAAATTTTTTCTTCCTCAGTATCTGTCTTTCTAAGTCGTAATTGCACCAGCAACTACAATAATTTTCAATTGGAAACAAAGCACTAAATTTTTTTGAAAGGGTAAAAAATAAATTTCGGGGGTTTTTTTTTTTTTCATTTTCGTTTTAGATATGGAACCAAGACCCGTTCTTGGTCTAAACTCATAATAACCAGACAATTAAAATATAGGTAGAACCAACCGAACTAGCCAGTTTGGTTCCGTTCGGATTCAATCTGGTTCGACTACATAACCCCAGATGAACTCATGAAAATTGAAGGATTCTGTGGAATTAATCAAGATTCATTATTCTGGCAGGCACATCCAGGGGTGTCAAAGAAAGAGAGAAACAGGCTTTGTAAACTAATTGATAGCAGAAAACTGTCATTAGAGGCATCCCTTCATGCAGCCCAAAACGAGCGATTGCCCGTTCGCACAGTAGTTCAAGTTCTCTTTTCAGAGCAAAACAAGCTCAACAAGCAGATTCATGATTTCAGTGGCTCTTTCAGTGGCATGCTTAGTCCAAACACCGCCCTAGACGCCCCGGCCCGGTGCTTGTCAAAGCGCGAAATAAACGTGCAACAGATGGAAATAAAGAGGTTGAAAGAAGATGTTCTAAGGCTACAGAGCCATTGCATGACACTGGAAGGAAAGATTGATAAGCTAATGGAGAAAAAGAAAGGATTTATGGTTTGGAAGAAGTTTGGAATTCCAACACTTAGAGGCAACAAGAATGAAGATGTTGAAAGAGAAGCTGAGGTCGGAATAGGGCTAAAAACTCCGTTGCAGATGAAAACAAGGCTCGTAAAAACTAGAACTTCGAACAAATGGAGGAAATCATTGTCGTGATCAAGCTTGATGAAGGAAACAAAAGTGCTGCTCGACTCTTTGATCTGTGGGAGTGATTTCCATTCTCCAACCCCTACTATCCAACTTGAGAACAAACATCTCCTAATATACATAGCAGTAAAAGCAAGATGTGCACGTGAATATCACTTTCGTAATTTTCCATTCAAATAGGATCATAATTTGTATTATACTTTTTATCATATTAATTATGCCATGTACTTTTCCATCAAATCAATTAACATTTCAGGCCAAACTCATCATAGTAATACATGCAAATTACCACACAGGACCATAGATAGTGGAAATGAACAATACTTACAGACTTGTAGTTGCTATGGATATAATTCCTCTAGATCTTCGGGTAGGTCAAGCAATGAGTTGTAAAAGAGGAGCAAAAAGAAATTCAAGTAGCAGACCTCGAATTTATGAGTAATTTTGATCATGTTCCGTGAATCTGTGATAACATAAAATCCACATTGCTCAAAGAGCATATCCGTCTTTCAATTTACATTTAAAACCCAGTTAGCATCAAGAGTCTTAAATGAGTATTAAATGCAGGGGCTCTTTGCATTTTCCCCTGCTTGAACTGAACCTCTTGGCAATAAAAGATTCAAGCAGTAAGTGTAAATTATTACGAACAAGACCAAAATTATTTGTTTTTGGCCCAACAAAAGGCCATTAGTTTGCTGCTGTTGACTCGATAATACTTATTGCCTTTGGAAATTGAGAGCCTTAAATGGAAAATGCAAATATAAAAGCAAAAACAGCGGTAAAGCCAATGACAGCTGCTGCAACCTCACCAACAAAATATTTTCCGAATCCAAAATAACTTCTCAGGAACTCTTGAACCGACTGTTTCGTGTCAGGCTGATGGTTTACACCTTTATATTGTGATGTAACTAAGCCATTTACTATCCAGTCGACGGGACATGCCCATTGTAACCACCTCCCCCACACAGAGTCCTCTGTTGAATGACGAAAATAAATACTAGATTTAGTTCATGTGCCTGATTGTAAATATATTCATATGCATGTTTTATGGAAAATAAATATTTTAAGAAATTACAGGTCGTGGAATTATAAATCCTGAAAAGAGATTCCATAATGCATAAATCCCAGAAGACATGATGTTGACAATTTGGCAATATGAAGATTAGGAGTCACAGCAACAGCCATCATGCCATAATAGATGAAGTATAATCGAGTAAAGAACATAAAAAATATAAACCAAATGTATTTTTCTGCTGTCCATTCAAACCCAATTATTGCATTTGCATACACAATGGTTCCATATATAATAGCCGAAGCAAATATAAATGGAATTTCAATGACAACCTGCGCAAGAATTTCTAAGATTAGTACCAGATGGAAATAATTTAAATATAGTCGTTATGTAACAGATTAAAGATTTGCTAGAACCCATCTAGCTAAGTTGCGGACATACTTGTCCAAACGCATGCGGTAAGGAGGAATACATTCCAGCATCCCTTCTCTGTAAAAGACAGTCCTATTACAGTTATGGAAGGATCCAAGAATCACGTCCCCAAGAATTCAGCAAATCTCATCATATCACAATCACATGATTTCATGCAATCCCCTTATTATAAAAAGGTTGAACCCCAACCTTGAGGGCCCCCACTGACCCTGTCCTGGACCATCGTGGAAGAGGTAAATCACAGGATGTGCCTCCCAGGAGCCAAGGTGGAGAGCTTATGGAGAGACTTGGGCTATTAACCCTATAGTGTAGATGGAATGTTTAATTTTGTTGTAAATCAATTAGCTGTTAACTTGTACAGAATATTGTATAAATACAATACGCATACCACCACCAACATTATCGGTGGATTTTCTTCTTACCTTCTCATGGTATCATATAGCATTTTTTTGGATTTACCTCCTTCGATCCAGTGGCTTCCAACACCTCTTCCTCCACTTTGTCTTTCAACACTATGGTTCATCTCTTGACCATCAAATTATCCTCCTCAAACTACGTTCTTTGGCATAGTCAAGTTCTACATTTGCTACAATGTCAAAACCTTCTTGGATATGTGGATGGCTCTCTCCAACCTCCACTTGCTACCATTGGCTCCGATTCCACTGCTACGCCAATCTAAAATTTGCTGAATGGCAGCAAACGGATCAATTAATCATGAGCCTTCTTCTTGCTTCGCTGACTGAAGAGGCTATGTCTACCGTTGTTGGTTTGTCTTCCTCGCATGCCGTCTGGTCCCCCTTGGAAAACACTTTTAAGCAACCGTTCAAAATCCTGAGAGCTCCGCTTGAAAGATGAACTACAGCACCTGAAGAAAGCTGATCAAAGTGTTGCTGAATTCTCTTGTGAATTTAAGTCTGTTTGTGACCAGTTTGCTGCTATGGGTCGTCCGGTTGATTATCTTGACAAAATTCACTGGTATTTGTGTGGGCTTGGTTTTGATTTCTCTGCCTTTTCTACTACACAGTTATCTATTGTTAAAATCAACTGATTATTCAGCTGGTTAATCAACAGCAGCCCTGAAAGGTGGCCAACTGAATGAACCAGTTTAACAAGAATTTTTTAGTGCTGGCACTTCCTAAATTGTAGGAGTGGAAGAATAATTATTTTGTACACTTGGCATTCTTTTATAGGTGGTAGGAGCATAATTCAGTTATATGTTTTGTACCCTTGTATGCTCTATATATGAATTATCTGAGAATAAGAATTAGATAGCAGAAAATTCATTTAAGCCTGCCCAATTTTTTTTTTCACTTGGTATTAGAGCAAAGAATGGCTAACACCGAGTCCAGAATTCAAGCTCCTTCAACT
Organism: Fraxinus baroniana; assembly: GCA_903798355.1. Classification (NCBI taxonomy): domain Eukaryota; kingdom Viridiplantae; phylum Streptophyta; class Magnoliopsida; order Lamiales; family Oleaceae; genus Fraxinus; species Fraxinus baroniana. Next base: position 21,234 of record CAIGRO010294353.1, read on the forward strand.
GAGTTCATTCCTTCCACTTAACAGAAGCTGCTATGTTTCAGGCATCACCATTTGGGATGAATCTCGCCCAAACCTCATCTGTAAAACTCGACAAAAACAATTTTCTTTTGTGGCTAAACATGGTTATGCCTATAATCAGAGGTCACAACCTAGAAGGCTATCTACTGGGAACAAAAGAATGCCCACCGGAGTTCTTTAGTACTCAAACTGCCACTGAAGAGGGAGAAGCTGTAAAAGTTACCCAGAATCTAGAATATGGCAGATGGATATCAACTAACCACCTGCTAATGGGATGGTTGTATTCATCCATGACTCCTGAAATTGCAATGAGGGTCATGGAATGTACTAGCTCGAGCAAACCGTGGAATGCAGTTAAGGAAAGCTATGGAATAATGAATAGTACCTTTCTCACTAGGGAGCTGCAGAGAACCAGGACAGGTTCAATAACAATGGATTAGTATCTTGCTACTGTGAAATAACTGGCTGACAATCTACATATTGCTCAAAAATTAGTGGATCCTAGTGATCTTGTAACCCAAGTTCTTGCAGGACTGGATGGAGAGTATACGCCTATTGTAGTACAGATTAACAGCAAGGAAGATATCTCCTGGCATGAACTTTCATCAGTTCTTATGACCTTTGAGAGCAGACTTAAACATCTAAATCAAGTCAAGAATGGTTTAGTATCCTTTAATATCACCCAGTCAAGTGTGCAAGTGGTACAAAGGTCTGGATCAGGTGCTGGTAGACCTTTTAGAGGTGGAAGATTTACAAACTTTAGAGGAAGAACAAGAGGCAAAGAAGATCAGGCAGATCAAATGAGAGTCGAGGACCTTGTCAAATTTGTGGATTAAGTAGCCATTCAGCTAGCGGTGCTTCAACAGGTTCGATGATAGGTATATGGGGAGCAGACCTAGCAATCACATTTACTAGAACAACAATCCAACTACTGCAGCCTATGTAGCTTCACCTAACACAGTTGAGGATCCAACTTGGTTTGCAGATTCTGGAGCTAGCACTCATGTAACTACTGATAAAGGTAATTTGGCCACTATAAAGAAGTATGGAGGTAAGGAGAAACTACTGGTTGGTAATGGAAACTCAATGCACATTGCTCATATTGGAAAAAGAAATGTCACGACATTGAGTGATAAGTCACTTGTTTTGGATAAAGTTTTACATGTGCCTGCTATTAAGAAAAATTTAATTACTGTCTCTCAACTAACAAATGATAATAGTGTATTCATGGAGTTTTATCCTGATTATTGTGTTGTCAAGGATATGAAAACAAAGAGGACATTGCTGCAGGGGACACTTAGAGATGGATTGTATCAAATGAAGTTGTCAACTCCAAGTCTGAACCTACTGTCCAAGAGTCAACCAACCAGAATAACATCAGTTTCACAAATCTCTCAGCCAGTTCAAGTGGTCATACATTAAGAAAAAATGTTAAGTTGTCCAAGTCACAAATAGATGTCTGGCATAGAAGATCAGGATATCCTTCAAACCTTGTATTGAGTCAAGTACTAAAGTCATGTAATGAGTTTGCTAAAGTTAATGAAAATCCTACCTTTTGTAAAGCATGCCACTTTGGAAAATCTCATACACTACCGTTTAACATGTCCTCTTCACATGCATCTAATGTTTTGGACCTCATACATATAGAAGTTTGGAGACCAACACTAAGGAATTCTACCTCAGGATTTAGGTTTTATATCATCTTCATTGATGACCATAGTAGGTTTACCTGGATTTATCCCATGAAACACAAGTCTGAGGCTTTAAATATCTTTATCCAATTCAAAAAACTAGTGGAAACTAGGTTTAATAGGAAGATCAAAACACTCCAATCAGACAGCGGAGGTGAATATAGGAAGTTAGAACAAATTGCCTTACAGTCAGAAATAGAACTTAGAACATCACGCCCTTATATTTCAGCACGAAATGGTAGGGCCGAAAGAAAACATAGACATATGACTGAGACAGGTTTAACTCTCCTAACCCAAGCACAAATGCCCTTGCACCACTGATGAGAGTCTTTTAAGGCAGCCACCTTTCTGATAAACTGGTTACCAACTCCCATACTGCAGCATAAATTCCCTTTCCAGGTTCTGTATAAAAAGAACTTTGGCTATGACATGTTAAAAACCTTTGGCTGCACTTGCTATTTATGCCTAAGGCCTTACCAAAAACACAAATTTGACTTCCATTCTCAAAGATGAACCTTCCTTGGCTATAGTGATTCACATAAGGGATATAAATGCTTAAATTCAACAGGTAGAATCTATATTTCAAGGCATGTGGTGTTCAATGAGTCAGAGTTTCCATTTAAAAATGGTTTCCTAAATCGGCATGCTTAGCCACAAACTTCAGATAGTGTTACAACCTATCTAAAATTATATACCGCAAGTGCACGGGTTGCATTAAAGTAATANCAATGAGTCAGAGTTTCCATTTAAAAATGGTTTCCTAAATCGGCATGCTTAGCCACAAACTTCAGATAGTGTTACAACCTATCTAAAATTATATACCGCAAGTGCACGGGTTGCATTAAAGTAATAAAGTGGACTTTTTGAGTCTGTGTTATCGATCCCTCGAGAAATGTATACTTAGATTATAAAACTCTAATCAATTTTAATTCTAACAACAAACAGAACAAACACACAATAATGACATAGATTTGAAATAATCAAAATCTGCAAAATATAAAAACATAACACACTAGGAAATTTTGGAGGGAAACGTGGTTGGGATTCGTGGGTTCGTTTAACCGTCGCCTAATTGATTTCTCTATAAGCCAATTAACAAATTA
>CAIGRO010294391.1:0-13919 GCA_903798355.1 Fraxinus baroniana
ATCAAGTAGAGTTTTGAACTTAGAGTAGTACACACTTACAGTATCCTGATTTTGTGATAAAATCGTGATAGCCTGCTTGATTTCAAAAATTCTGGGTGCATTCTGCTGTGCAAAACGTTGTTCCAACTCCTGCCATGATTGATAGGCTGTTTCAGCATATGTGGTGCTGCATTTGATGTCCACAGCCATGGTGTTTTGAAGCCAGGTAATCACAATATCGTTGCACCTGAGCCAGTGTTCCATGAGTGAATCATTTGGTTCCTGAGGTTCTTGGATGCTACCATCAATGAATCCCAGTTTGTTCTTAATTCTAAGGGCTCTCTTCATCGATTTTGCCCACGAGGAAGCCTGAGGAAATGACTAGGCTGCCAGCTTGCTTCCTACCTCAGCTTGTGCTTCATTTTCTAACAGAAACAGCCGTGTGGGATGTAGCTTTTGTTCATTTAATGCGCATTAAATTTTGAGGGAGACAAGTCTTGATGGTAATCTATTCAAATGGTCTTGTCAGGCTTTTTGCAAGTAAAAGAAACCGACTTGGTACTTTTCTTGCTTGAACGATTTCATTCACTGAAGCAAGTTGTATAAGGTGATGATTAGTTAACAGGCTTCAAAAAACATGGACCAAATGGTTATGCAAAATTGGGCCCAAAGATTAATTTGCCTTGGTCTCGTAACTATTTTTTGTTCTAAACTTCTACTACTCTTCAGCCTTTAAATAGACCGTGGCATCTTCATTTGGGCCTAGTTTTCTTGTTGGAAAATGAGTTCGTGCAGCCCATCAAACATGGGATAAGCATGGACTGAAATGGATTTCTATTCATCTTGTCTGATCTGAGATGATATTCCAATGCAAGGAAAAAGCGATATTCTGGGGCGGCTTTGATGAGCTGATGCAATATTTGAGCCAAATTATAAGTTGATTTGGCCAAATCCCGAATACATATTTACTGTTGGAAGGTTAGGCTAGGACTTTACACCAAGTCATGGGATTTTCTCTTCTAAATTGGGCTTTCATTCTCCATTGACGGTATTTATTGGAGCTTTTAACTTGGCTTGAAGCCCTCGTCATTTCATTTTTTAAATCATACCCATTTGAAGCTGGAGAATAGGCAAAGTTGTTTCTAGCAAGTTTCCGAAAGTAGCCATCCCTATTATTTGACATGGTGATTATATTGGTCGGTAAATCGCATTTTGCGATTATCACTTGAACCGACCTTCCATCTTACCTGAAATGCTTAAGCTTGAACTGCATATTTAAAAGGAAATAATGTCATGGAAAGTTTTTGTTGGCGTGAAGGATAGAGCTCTACCATTGAATTACTACGAGACATAATTGGTCAAAATACCAAATTTCATCATTTCCCTTTAAAATTTCTGCTGTTGGGGGTCCTGTGATGATTTAAGTGACCAATTTATATTTTCGGCACTGTAAATTTTATGGTAGCATCAACGAAATGAATTAATTACATGGAACAACAAGAGAATGGATATTTCTCGCATCAACATCATATTTCTAGATTATTTGGTTGGACATCAGTTGGATAACATGGTATGGTTTAATATTATCTACTTGGAATTATTTGATGAGAATGTCATTGGGAAGCTATTCAGATTTTTGGCTTATCCATTTTTCCGCCATTAGCTCCTTTTATTATCTTTAAATTCTCTCTGGTTGCTTGTGCAATCGAGGACTGCATCTATGATATGGTTCGAACTGTACAAAATAAGCCAAGGATTTATTTTCCTTGAGCTCTTTGTTGATCTCAATTTTCGTGCACTAGTTATTTTTCTGGCTAAAGACAATTGCATCTCTTGAACATAATTGTGAATTCCATTCAACCATCCCATTATATGTGCAAGTGCACGCAAAGTGTACAATGAAATTATTGAGCTCGGATCCTTCTTCATCTTCTATATTATTCAAGGCAAGTTTTGAGACTTCACATGTCCGAGGCTAAATTTTAAGACCTCGCATTATTAAAGGCGAGCCCATAAGTCCTCGCTCATCGAGGCTAGCTTGTGGCTTTCGTATTTATTGAAGGCGAGCCCAAGCTCGTGGATTTCTTATTAGCAAAAGCAACATTCTAGGAGTCTTCATCCCTTGAAACAAAAAAGAGACAAATCGCCAGATATTTATTCCTGGCTTTGCGAGATGCTTATTCCTCGCCTCTAACTATCGTTGAGCTTAGCTATAAGACCTCATCATTTTCGAGGTCAGTTTATAAGACTCCGATAGTTCGGGATCTATACACGGGATGTTTGTTCCTCGTCTCGCCAGATGTTTATTCCTGACTTTGCGAGATGTTTATTCCTCATCTCTCACTATCGTTGAGCTTAGCTGTAATACCGCATCCTTTCCGAGGCCAGTTTATAAGACTCAGATAGTTCGGGATCTATTTACGAGATGTCTATTCCTTGCCTCACACTGTTATATAGATTAGCTGTAAGACATCGTCATTCCGAGGCTACATATAAGGCTCTAATGGTTCGAAATGAGCCACCAGCTCAATATTCATTCCTCGCCCTGCGAGATGCCTCACCATATGAGATTTTGCATCACAACTGCATTTATCTTCCGAGAGCTCGTCATGCATCTACGTTATGGCTGCCTATTTTTCAAAGTTTTGCTTCTGCTGCAACTATTTTACATCTACTTATCTTCAGAAAAATTACATTATCCCTTGACATGGATAAACCATTCACCATGCAAGAATGTCATTTACCGCCTCGTAAGGAGAGTGGTGGGCCCACCTCAATACCTACGATGATGATGCCTTCTATGGCTGGATCAAACACCATGGAGGATGCCCTTGACATGGATGTGCCACCCCCATGTAAGGATGTCAACTTATTATAGCTATTACAGATACAGATTTAGAGCATCGCCTCTGCTATTACAGATTCAGAGCATCGCCTCTGCTACTACAGATTCAGAGCATAGCCTCCTCATCAGTTCATCACAGGCTTCATTGCCTTTACTATGGCTCGCCCTCTTCAGTAAGGGCCTCGCCTCGCTTTATTCAGCTACATCATAGGCTTCAGTGCTTCAATATGGCTCGCCCTCTTCAGTAACGGCCTCGCCTCACTTTATTCAGCCTTATCACAGGCTTCAGTTGCTTTAATATAGCTCACCCTCTTCAGTAAGGGCATTGCCTCCCTTTATTCAACAATGTAGCTCGCCCTTTTCAATAACTAAATCACCTCTGCGTCAGCTTTATCACAGCTACTTATGCATTTAGTGATCTATATCTCAAGTCCGACCTAAATATAAATATTCGATTCGAACTTAGGGGACTATTGTGATATGATAACTTAGTATCATTGCATTATTATTGCTAGCATATTATATTATCGCTACCAAGTGCATACTTCACATCACTGCTAGCAGGTCACGACACTATTTTTGCTACAACAAATGTGTATGCCACGTTGCCTATATTATCAATATGTTGCTTCACTATAGCAATACTATTACACTGAACTGTTCGAGCATATAACCTACTATAATGCATGGTAGACTCTCTGCATATTATATATTTGAAAGAAATTTGATGACATTATTCACCTTATTGTCATGAGTACAAATTTATTTGGTATATGTGTAGTTGATATATTGTATTGTATTACAGGATTGGTTTAGTCCATATTAAATAGGAGATGCTGTCGAAATTTCGACAAATTATATGAACATTTATTTTCCGAGGTAGTTCATAAGTCCTCACTCATCCAAGCTGGTTATATTTTCGAGACAATTCGCAATCTATAAGACCCCGTCTCTTGATAATTTATACTTCGAAGTCCGAATCGCACATGAATGTACGACTCAAACTTGGGGGACTGATGTTACACCATAAATTATCCTATTGGGCTCCGACCTTGGCCCATTAGCGTGCTTGGCCCATTTCCATTTTCTATATATATGTGAATCCATTTCAATTAAGGTATGATTTCTAACCCTATCAAAATTCTCCCTCCCGTCTCTTGCATTTATTTTTCCTCGTCCGGCAGTTGACTTGACCGTCGGAGTGCAAACGGTCGTCGGATTTTTTTCTTGACCGGTGGCCTTTGCTTCCTAACGGGGTGTTCAGTGTGCAGGTGGTATCCACGTGGAAGGAGACGTGACAAGGATTATGTTGGACCATTTTTTGAGGTCAGCAAGGATTCTCTTATGTCATCGCGCAGTAATAGCACGGATAGCAGAAGCAGCTACTGCAGCAGTGCTAGAACAAGTACAAGCGAGGCATCCGAAAGGAAAATCTTGAGCACTGGAGGAAAAGTTTCAGGGAAAAAACCCGTTTTGAATCCACAATACAACTATTGTTCTTCTCAAAGATGGCAATTTATCGGCCGGCGCCTGTTTTGATGCACCAGGGTTCAAGATCAAGATCAGTAAAAATTGAAGGCAAAGAGTTGAAATCAAGAAAAATGGAAAATGATAATAATAATTCTTATCATGGAATATCATGGTTTGGCAAGAAAGTTTTGAGATCATTTGTTTTAGCATGTAAAAAATGCCATGACATAGAAACATCAACATAAATGAAATTTATTTGATTGCAATCATTCGATAATCGATGGATTGCAATCATAATTTAATCACGGAGTTGACAAGAAACTAAGGGTCCGTTTGATTACAATGGTGAAAAATGGGTAGAAAGAAAATATATTCCAGATAAAATAATTATCTAGAACTTGTTTTCTAGGGAATTGTTAATTAAGTGTGTTTCATTGATATAATTTTCCACCCGAAAATTTTTAAAATTTTGAATCTTTTTGTGTTCGTTTGACTTTGTTTTATATGAAAATTGTTCATTAAAATGATATTTTTTTCCATAATTAATTATAAAGTTTGTTTCCATTCCCAAAAAGTAAAAAATATATATATATATTTCCAAGAAAATTATTTTTTAGTGTTCGTTTATCTTTGTTTTACATGAAAATTGTTCATTAAAATGAATTTTTTTTTTTTACTATTCGTTAAAAAATCTGTTCCAATTGCAAGCAAAAAAAAAAAAAAAACTGGAACTTCAATTTCCCACCAAAATGGTGGGAAAATCAATTCAATGATTTCCTAGAAAATGTGAACGTGGGAGCCATTTTGGGAAAACTAATTTCATGGCAAATTTATGGTATCAAACAAGGTAAAAGTTGGAAAATGAAAGCATTATTCACAATAAATGTGGGGTCGACTCACTGAGATCAAAATCAATATAGATAAGTGTGTTTTACCTCGGTTTTCTTGTACAAGGATGACAAAATTAGGTGAGTCCAATTGTCTTTTTTCCTCCTTTTCCTGTTCTTCGATCACGTTTTAAATGATTTCATCCCTCGAATTGTATTAAAAAAAGAAAAGAAAAATATGTTAAAATTTTGTCTCTAATTTTCATACTACGTACAAAATCGTACGAAGTACATGTATCAAACATGCCATTATGGAAAGATCAATTTCAAGGGTAAAGTCTTGTATTGCTTAAATTAGAAAACGATGATCATCATATAAAGGTTTGAGTTATTTCTCTTAATAAGGTGTAAGATTGATAGAATCCGTAGACTTAGCCTATGTTTGGCTCGTGTTTATAAACTGCTTATAAACACTTAAGTCACTTTTTGTCCAAACAAATTTCAAGGAATTAACAAGTATTTTACCTATTTGAGCCGTTTTTAAATACTTTCAAACATGCTCTAACCAGATTCATTTAAAATTGAAAAAAGTCGAAGAATTTCAAGATTAATATTGTCAATCGAACAAGAACGTCAAGTCAATAATAAACGCCATATTATTCAACAAAATTAGAACACACGCAATGATTTCTTTATCAAAATAATAGATTGAAATAGCCACTTGTCATGCAAAACTCAATTTGTACAAGTTCAGCCAAATTAGCCCAAGCAAGATTGGTGGAATCAATGAATAGAGACATTTTGTTGTCTGTATTTTTCATGCCTCAATAGATGCATTACTGTGCAAAAATAGAGGCTCCACTTAAACCTTATCATCATAGGATTATAGTATCGATCTTTTTTACAACATTGTTGACAGCGTATCACGCACGATATGTTGTCATTGAACGGTTTAAGAAATAATTTATATTTTTAATCGATACTTTTTTGACGCCCACAACATTGTTATAAAAAATCATCATACGAAAAGCATTTTCCTATTTAAATAATTTATATTTTTAACCAATACTTTTTTGACGCCGACAACATTGTTAACAATGTTATCAAAGATCGTCGTACGAAAAGCATTATCCTATTTAAATAATTTATATTTTTAACCAATACTTTTTTGACGTCTACAACATTGTTAACAATGTTATCAAAAATCGTCGTACAAAAAGCATTTTCCTATTTAATTAATTTATATTTTTAACCGATACTTTTTTGACGCCTACAACATTGTTAACAATGTTATAAAAGATCGTCGTACGAAAAGCATTATCCTTGTAGGAAATCTAGAGATAATCAAGTGAAAGAGGACTAAGCATTAAACAAACCAAAATGTAAATGTTAATGCCTGTTTTTAGGGTTGGCCAAACTTGCCCAAGGGTCCCACCTTTAGCCGCCCATTTGAGTATGAAGAAAAGACTCACCTTTGGACCTAAAATGTCATCATTGTTGTGTAAAGAAGAAGAGCAATGTCAAAAGTAAACCAACCCCCTGGATTGTGATGAAAAATACATTGGATTTCTGCATCTAGTGTTTTGATTGAAAGAGGAAGGGAGACAATTCAAATACCGTGCAAAAATCGAAAGAGTCGTGCTTTAAAGTCGAGTTTTTCTAAGATCCATTGCTGAATTTGCTGCATGCTACACTCCCAAAATGCTTAGGGTGTCGAACTTTTTCGTGAAGATTACAATTTTAAAAATCAAAAAATGAATAGAAAAAATTTGAATTACTACCAAAAGTTTATGTCAAATGACTTCAATCACATTCCATAGTAGCAAGTTCATGTTCTTGCAAAGAGGGAATGGTATCCCAATTTCAAATTTGCGAGTAGAAAATTGCCATTCACATTGCACAAGTTCTTGCGAGAAAATTACCAAAGATGCAATTCGCTCGACCATCCAATGCTCGAGTAAGTGCTTTTATCGAAGTTCAAATATTAAAGAAATGTTCGCTATACTGAATTAAAAACTACTGAACAAGACAATAAACAAACATCTCATGACAGAAAAAAAAAACCTCTCTTTATAGTGAATGCATTTTCCTAATTACAACTTTTGATCAATCTTCAAGCATCCAAACAAGCCTTCTAAACTCACTCCAAGAAAGTTTCCATAACATCTGAGTACATCCCTGCTTCATTCCTATACTCCTCTGGATTTTGTGCGTGATGATCAAGTGAAGTCGAAGAAGAAGTAGCCATTCTTGCAGGTAAAGTAAAGCTCCCCTCGAAGTTGTTATCCATATTTGGATGATTATCCAAGCTCAAGAACTCGTTGAGATTCCTATTATCATTGTTATGCAAACTCAAGGAATCCGAGTTTGGATTCTGATGGTCGTGCTTGTTTCCAAAGCCCTCGGGATTGAACAAAAGTTTATCTTCATCTGTTTGTCCAACAAGTGCATTTAAGAAAGTCGATCCATTTGGCCACTTGATATCGTTTTCATGATCGCGCCTCATATCAGACGAACGAGGGAGTAAAAAGGATTCATCTCCAGAAGATGGAATTCCATCCCCAGGAGTCTTTTTAAAATTTGGAGATGTTAGCATTGAAACTGCTGGAGAGATTGGCCTTTGGCCCAAGTTAAATACGGGAGGAGGGCGTATAGGTATAACTGGTTGCTCTAAAGGAGCCATGGATGAAGACGAGGAATTACGCGTAGAAGAAAATAACTGGGATAGGTAAAATCCAGATTGATAGCCTAAGGATTCAAAAGTACGCCTCATTCTTAGCACAAAATGGAGATCTTCAGGTATCTAAAAATGATTTAATAGGAGAAAAAAAGCATTATGTCAACGAGATAATTGTGTTACCATTTATGCTTTAGATTTTCTAAAGAATATAAAAATACAAAGCTGAAAAAAAAAAAAAAAATTATAAGTTCACTCACAATCTTGCAGGAACCAAGTTGCAGTAGGCCATGTCCAGCTTGAATAACAGCTATAGTCTGGCAAAATCATGTCAAAGGGCTCACAGACTAAGCAATAAATGAAAAAAGAAAAACGTGGTATTCAGAGAGTACTAGGTAGCATAATGAACAAGATTTTAATTTATTTTTCTTCCTTAATACCGCCCCGTCCTATCCAATATAAAGCACGAGAATAAAAACAGTTCTGAATCATTGATTCTGACCTGAATGCCAGACTCAAACTGCTCAATCCACTCAGTTGGAAGCTGAAATTAATGAATTAATGGACCATTCATTAACAGTTAGTTCTATCAGATCAATAATTGGGACAGTCAATGCCCAACTTCCTAATTATGTCCAAAATCAATTATTTTGCTGCATAATCAAATAAGCAATTATGAAAAAGATGGATATAACACATACTGCATCAAATGAACTCTGCAAGTAGTTGGAGATATTTGGTTTACATTCAGTTGGCTCTTTGAATACCCATTTATGACACTTATCAGAAGCAACTTTCCCCATCAATCTGCACTCATAAACCCACAAACAGTTTTTGCCTAAATTCAATCTTTTTTGGGGTTTGTGGAGAACAAGACAGAAAGAAAATCAAACAAAAGGACCTACCGAGTACCCACCCTTCTCCATAATTATACAACTGAATAGACATTTTGCTGAAGGCTTTTCTGACAGGATCCTCTCCATCCATTTCATTCACACACTCTGTAACTGTGTTTCTGCAAAACCCATCTTCCCACATCAACATCCTGCACCAAAACAAGAAAATACAGTAAACTACTCAAAGAAACTCAATAAAAAATCTATCTTTTTGGCTCCCCTGAAATTGAGCTCATTAACACTTACAAGCTACCATTGTCATCTCCAAGTTTGCAGCCATTACCACCTCTAACTCTCCTGCAAGAAATGCAAAAGACCCAACAGATAATCAGCATAAAAATCAAGAAAATCGAAGTGCATAAACTATAAATCAGATTAAAAAGTGGAAAAATATACGGGCGAGGTCGAATGGTCCAAAAAACAGAGTAAGTCCAGTCTGAATTTAAACAGATGGTTCTGAGGGAGTCATGAAGGGCCATCATCCCAACAGCTTCTTTGCTTCTGTCTGTTGCTCCCACCATGGCTTCTCTCAGTGATTTTCTTGGAAAATTAAAGGAATTATTTTAATTAATTTTGATGTGTATCAGCTTTAGCAAAGCATAGTGAAGAACACATATAAAATATCAACCACATAGAAGAGGAGAGGCGTAAGGAGACTCTCTTTTCATCGCTTTGTTACTACTTTTTCACTTTACCTTTTACCTTCTTCACTTGTCAGATTACCAAACCTGATTAAATGGGGACATAGAAAAAATAAAAGTCTGTACTTCCTCTTTATAAGTAGATGGAGGGCCCACATTCTTGCAAGGGTAACAATCTATAGAGATTGAGAGAGGTAACCTTCTTGCAAAGGTAACATTCTGTAGTTATAATCTACTATAGAAGTTACACAGGCGCATATAAAGAGCGGAACAGTCAAATTATCCTACTCTTGTAACTCTTTGTTTTTCTTTTAAATGTAGATTTTAACTTCGATAATAATGCATAGTTGATGGTTTCAATACAAAGGTTACAATTCAAATGCAAAACAGGACTGACTTTCAACATATAAAAATGGAATAATTTATAATAAAAGTTGTAGAAATCATATATATTTTACTAGAAGATTTTGAGATATGAGCACAAATTTTTTATTTTGAGCAAGTCTGCTTCAAGTCTAAGACACTATACAAGAATTGTGCAGTCCTTTTATTCAAACTGCGAAGGAGACACTTTTGATAAATAGCATTGAGATGTTGAAAGATGTGACGAGTTACATCAGCATTTGAATATTTAGATTCAAAATTAACGATTATTGAACTACTTCAAATTTAGCCATTGTTTATCATTCATTTTCTCAAACATTGTTTGCTACAGTAAATAATTTTCATCACATATTCACTCAATAAAATGTTCTACATACAAATCAATAAAATTACTTTATTTTTCAACCACACATTCTTCAAAAAAAAAATACCCAAAACTCCATTTCTTCTTCCAAAATGGACGACAAACAGGCCCTTAATATAATGAATAGATGGACTGCATACAACGAGACGTGACAAGGAATACTTCATAATCATCGATGATGTGACCGTCAATTATCCCTCATATTTCTCTCTCCTCTCTCCACCTCTCTTATATAAATTGAATTATTCAATCTCATTATTCTACATATACGTCACATCATCAATGATTATCATCGTGATGATAAATAGTATTATTCTAAATTATGTGATGGTGAAACTATCAAATTTAATAGAATAGTGATATTTAGTACTATTGATGTTGAACACCCCTCCATTTAGCAATATTTGTAACACTAAATTACACATTTAATTAATTATAAGAATTTGTGGTCCATTTAATAGGACATATGATGACACCTAGTAAGAGTTTCAAAGCCACTATTCAATCTAATGATAACACTACAACTTTCTTATATAAAGAAAGACAGATGTATGAAATTGCCAAATTTCTTCTTTGACTACTATTTCTGACCTAAGCTCTGAAATTATTCCACACGTGTTAAATTCATAAAATATTTTGATGGGAGAAGCATTCCCAAAAGAAAGAGGAACTACATTCATTTAGCCAAGAAGATGCGTCAAATGGTGTGGAGTAAGCAGCATCTAGTTGAGCGTTTCTCGTCCATTGGTGGGACAAATCGAGCTAGATCGCAAGACATTCACAACTTCTTCTTTGTAAGCCAAAAATTGCACCTTTCAGCTGAATGCAAGCTTGAGGAGAGTTGCTCCCAAGAATGATCTGTTGCTCGGTTCGCGCTCATAACTCGTCACAGCGGGAGCTCAGCCGAGGCGGAGAGTGGCTCGTCCCACTCAACACCTCTAATCATGTTGGTTCAAATGAGATTGTTCTAATAAGTCTTTGTTTATTACTTCTTTCGTCCCAATTATGTAGGTTGAGTTTTCTTTTTCTCTTGTCCCAAATATATAGGTAAGTTTCATAATGTAGAATATTTTGTTGTGTTTATTTACCAATATGCCCTTATTAAATTTTCCACACTTAATTTGTCAACTTCTTGAAATTATCCAAATACACAAATTTCTCATTTCTTGGAAACATATTTCTTCTTCAAATTCTTTATTAATTCAAACAATAATTTATTTTTACATACTAAAAATTAAATAGGGGTAAATTAGGAAAGATTTTGACAAAAATTAAATTTTCAATGACATGAAAGAAACTTTCTTAATTAGTGTAAAAAACGAAACAAGCCTATATGATTGAGACGGATAGAGCAATATTTTAAGGACTTTGTGGGATCCATCCCATGTGAGGATTATGGACACCCCTATGTACACTTAACATTTTTCATATTTTAAATGCTTATTATAAGTTATAGATCTTATTACGTGGATTGTAAGTTAGTCTGGTTAAGTTGGGGCAGTGGGTACCCAAAAAAAAAAAAAAAATATATATATATATATATATATATTTGACATATATTATTTAAATCGTCTATAAACACTTGCCAAACACGTCCTAAAATCATTCAACTTAATTTAATTATGGCGATAATAATTATGTATTAACCTCTCAATTAAAGGTGAAATAGTGAAAACATGAGATTAAGGAGTCACATGCTCACGTGCAACACCAGTTAGTCGGTGCATCGTTTGGCATAAACAAAAGAGTAGCGCACAAATTGCGCGGCGCAGTAGCCTTTTTGCACTGTGAACCTAATCACACATTCTCTAAAAAATGACTATTTCTCTCGTTATAACGTGAAATAATGGGACTAAATTGGAACTTAGGACAGCTTTGGTATAATTTTTTATTTTTTTTATTATAATTTTTTAGGGAGTGTGTGGTTAAAAAGTAAAAAAAATAAAAAAATTATAAGTTTACGTGCAAACTTATTTTATTGAAAAAATGTATTATTAACATTGAATTTGTGAAAAATAATATTTGTAAAGTTTGTACCAAACATGGAACATTTTTTTAGGTATTGCAGTCAATTTAAAATTATTCCTTCTCAAGATATAATTTTCATTATATTTATTCGTACACTAAGCTCTTGTTTGATAGAGATTAAAAAATGATACATTATTTAAGTTAAAATTAACAATTAATTTTAACTGTACATTTCATAGGATTCACGATTTTGAATCATATGTTTCATCAATTATTGTTAAAATCTACTAAAAATTTAAATTTTAACTACATCGAAATGAGCTAAATTTCCGGTCATTGAAGACGATGAAAATGTCACTCTATTTATTTATTTATTTATTTTTGCACTTGAAAGATATCACATTTTTAGGTTATACATTTATTTGTGTGCTCTAAAGTATAATGTTTGAATTAAATATTCATTAATAAAAATATAATTAGATTAATATTTGATTTTAATTCAAATATATTATTATTATTATATTTTTCCCCAAATAAGCATTTAGTCTTGTTCTTACGAAAACAAAGGGTGAATTGAAACATGTTTCTGCCCAACAATTTTTGAAATGAGTACTTACAAAAATGCCTTTAAAATTATGGATGTTTTGAAAAATCATATAAAAAGTTTTTAGGAAGTAAAAAATACTGTATAAAATAAAAATTGTCACTTTTTTACATTTTTTTTAAAAAAGTGTAAAAAAGTGACAGCTAAAAAATAAAACTAAAAAAAAAATGACAAATATCAAAATATCATCATCCATATGTGCAATCATGTTCTTAAAATAATCATTACGTTCAAGCCAATTCACATGCTAATTATGTAACAAAAAAAAAAGTGATCTACTGTCACTTTTAAAGTTAAGTGTAACTTTTTTATTAAAAAATGATATACAATGTCACTTTTATTAAAAATTGATGTTTGTCACTAAAAATGTGATAGAAATCAAGAAAGTGACTGAAAAAAATAATAAACACTAAAAAAGTGACAAAATTCAAAAAAGTGACCCCACCAAATTGAGATTGTGTTTTGTCACTAAAAAAAGTGACATTGTGTCACTTTTTTAAAAAACTAGTTGGAGGCACGTGCAGCGTTGACTGATTTTTAGTTATTTTTGAAGACATCACTAATTAAATTTTATTTAGCCAAACTTATTCAATAAAAAATCTTAAAGTTACAACAAAAAATAAACAAATAAAAAAAAGAAGTTAGAAACAAAAGGGGAAATTATTCATCTTAAACAATCAATATAATTTAATTCAATTTTAAAAACGCACATACACTAACAAACCACCGAGATATTGTTGTTTCTTCTTTCTTCCTCAATTTTCTCCAAGTACAAACCTTTAGAAGCCTTGCATATCATATTTTAAGTTTTTTTTAGGGTGGGTAAAAAAGAAAAATTAACGATTATGATTTTATATTTAATAATTTAAGATAATTTTTANTTCTTCAAGTACAAACCTTTAGAAGCCTTGCATATCATATTTTAAGTTTTTTTTAGGGTGGGTAAAAAAGAAAAATTAACGATTATGATTTTATATTTAATAATTTAAGATAATTTTTATATTTAAACTTAATCGACAATATATTTATTATTATCACATTTTAAGTTTTTTTTTTAAAAATTTAAATCGATTCAAAGAGATATTCATATCGTGAAATATGGACTCAAAAGTTGTAGGGAAAATAAGTTTGAAAAAGGACATTGGAATAAGGTTGAAATTGAAAAGAAACATAAACAACCACGACTTTACGTTTCACAATTAATGTAAAATTATTTTTTATATTTAAAATTTATCGACCATAAATTTATCATGGCCACACTTCA
>CAIGRO010294394.1:0-13790 GCA_903798355.1 Fraxinus baroniana
AGAGGGCTATCCTGTCCAACACATGTTTCTCTTTGTTCATGGAATGCAATGAAATTGTTCTGCAGCCCCAACTAATACTGTAATACACTACTTTTTGATCAGGGAAGTGAAGCAGTAGAATCTTAATGAGATGTGGTTCAAGGTTGCGAATAGATTTTTGAGATTTTCATTGTATAATTTTGTTTAGTGACGGGTCTTAGATATAATGGTGATGACGTTAGGAAAGAGATTGACAATCTTCCATCTAGGATCAAGGGGACATACTTTGGGGACTTGAAGTTGGTTACCAATGAAGATGTTAGAGATGTATTCTTGAGCGTGTCAGACATTAATGATCTTGATGTTGTGAGACTTGAAATTCTATATTTGATTATTTCATACCTCTTATCCACGGAGGAACATATACTATTGACCAGAGAAAATCGCATCCTGATTTCGTATTATTTTGTGCCCTCCCTCGACCAATATTTTCCCGATTGTAGAAAGACAATTTCGACCGTATCCGGACGTGATCTCAGCTGAGATAATTGTGACCTCCTTGCACCAATAATCCGGCTTATCTGTGATCCTCTAAAATCGAAGCATTTGTGACCTCCTAGCACCAGGTAATTTCCAATTGCAGAGAACAATGGAATCGTTTTTCAAATGATAAAGAAATCCATGATTTCAGAGACTGTATTAAATCATACAAAATTAATGAAATTTCTATATATATTATATTATGCATTTTTTTATTAGTTGCAACCTGATTTCTGAAATTTGAAAATATATATTGTAAAATTGAAATAGTGTTTATTAAACACCTGATATATGTATTGTTCCCTTTTTTGGTATAAAAATAAGTCATCCATGTGTTAAGAATAAGTAGTTACTTAAAAGTAGCCTTACTTTTTCTTAAAGTTTGTACAAACGGTAGCGTTACTTTTTCTTAAAGTTGGTACAAACGTGGCTGGTAATTACCTCGTCTTTCCCACTAAACAAACAATAATAAAGACAAATATTCAAATCTTATGCTTTTTTTGTCTTGAGATGTAATAGTCACATTAACAAAACCAGGATTCCTTTCCAGGCAATTTTGGGGGGACGTTGAAAGTGATCAACTGATGTGAATGCACATTCACTTCTTGGATGATAGTAACATAAAAAAATAAAATGTAAATGAAAAAACATTTTGGCTATCAAATCAATGAATTTAAAAGGTTATGTGTCCTCCTTTTTAGTTAAAATATTACGTCGTTACGTTTTATTTTTAAATATTTCATATAGAATTCAATTTTTTACAAAGGAATATTCTTTATAACGCGCATAGGACTCTATGAAAATTGACCTCCTAATCTCTATGCATGAATCCAAAGACTTAGAATTGAAATTCAAAGGCTAATTGCAACTTGTCCCCGTGAGATTTTTCGCAATCATCCACTTTTCAATAGTCATTTTCATACACTACCTTCCATGTATGATGTACCAACTTGAAATTTATAATTAAACACCCAAAAAAAAAGAATGTTAACCTCGAAAAAATAAAAATTACAAGTATATATTACTTGTTTATGAACAACGCAAATAACCAACTCGGTACTTAACCAAAGTTATAAAATTAAACTCCATAGCTTAAACACTGGATTTTTTTTTTCGAGTCAATGTTTGACTTCTAAGTTTGTAAAAAAATCACAATTGCTTATAATTTTGTCAAACTATAATTTTATTGACGAGTTTCATTGGACTCACGGCATTTATCTATTTCTAAACCACTTATTCCTTGAAATTCCTCGAGATTCACTACTTAGAGTCCATTTGACACATCTGCTGCTTATATTTTTATTTTTGTTAGAAGACTGGAAAGTTTCACGAGGAAATCATCTTAGATTTGTTTCGTTTAAAAATTCTTTTAACTACGTAAACTACTTCAAAAAATATCAAAAAAAACTTTGACTTTTAAAAGACAAACGGACCCTTAAAATCATAATTTTGGACAAATACGCCGTCGAAGTCAAAATATGGCAACCCAACCACACCACCACAAAAGACCACCCCACACACACACACACAGAGAGAAAGACTTCGCAAGTCTTTTTTTGGCATTTAATTTTAGGGAAATATATAGTAGGGGTTCCAAATTATTTTTAAAATATGCAACCAGGTCCTAAACTTCTAATTTTCACACATATATCCCAAATATTTTAATAAATATGCGTCGAAATGACCTCGACACTTTTAATTCAAAATATGTCAATTAATAAAAAATCAAATACATGATCTTTCTTTGATTATTTATTAATTTTAATTATTCTAAGTAAAAAAATAAAATCAAAAGACTCTTTTGCCCTCATTAAAATTGGTTAAATTAATATTAGACATTTGACTTTTGATCAACGGATCTTTAGAGAAATCATTAGGGGGTTTACGATGCACATTTATTAAAAAATTTAGGATGCAAATATTAAGATTACAAGGTTTGGGATTTGACTGGTTATTTTTGAAAGACTTGGATGCCAAACACACCCTTAAGTTTATTAAAGAATGACTGAATGAGTGGTTCAAAAAAAAAAAATAAAAAAAAATGTATATTTGTATGTATAATGCCAAACGCGGCTTATTCACCTAAATGCGCCACCCTCTCTCTCTCCTACTTCGCCGCGTCGAATTTTCCGCCGAGCTTTTGTTTTACTCCGCAGGTTTATATGTATATTTGTATGTATAACACCTCTCTCTCACTATCGATCTAGTCAGCCACTCCGCGTTGTTTTATCGTGTTTTTCTCTCTCACTTCATTTTTTTTTCTCATTATACTTGTTTTAGTGTTTTCCTAGATTTTTACGCGCTTGTTAATTGATCGTGATGTTTAGTTGGTAGAATCTTAATTAATTTTGTTTCAGTCAAGACACAAACAATGTTAACTATAATGAAGCGTGTCAAAAATCTCTTTTATATGATCAATTTTCTGAATCTTGCTTATCGAAGAAATTTAACACCAGACCCCACAAGGCCTACACCCCCCACCTTCATAAACCAACATACCAACACACAAACACATTGGGTTTGTGGGCTAATGTTAGATGATGATTAAAGGGTTTTGTTTTTTTGCTATAAACGTACGTCATATGTGCTTGACTTTTGTGATATGTGTTTTTTTAATCACAAATCGAAGCTTCCTGGGTAGTTTCTTGTAAATTGATCACTGCTGATTTCTATTTAAAGGAGAGGAAGTTGGGCAGTTTAGATAATCTCTAAAATAAGTTCCTTTAAGCTTGCGAATTTGGGTTTTTGATGGTGCTGAAACGACCAGTTAGGGAAGGGGGTGAGGAAGGTTCTGAACTTCCGACTCGCGAATTTAAACGTCAGCATTTTCTTGCAACGTGGGTGGATTAGTACTTGACATGTTTGTAATTGTGTTAGATGATTGAATTCTTGATTTGTTTGTTGACTTTGTTTCTGTTATACTTGGTACGTGCAGTGTTTTCGGAGAGTTGGAGAATAGTCAGGCTGTTGAAGAATTTGTGCATAAATTTGAACTCTTCTTTCGAAATGTGGTATGATCTTTTGTTCTTCTTAAGTCACACTCATCGTATTTTTATTGTATTGAAGAAGATTTTATTTTTATTATATTTGTGAAGTATCATGCGATCGGTGCTTTATGCTAATAAATGAACCTTATGAGTTGACAAGATTTTGATGATTTGACATCTTACCCTTTTGTTTATACTCCTGGTTATTCCTTTATGAAATTGAAGTTAGGTTGCCTCTTACAACCTCCTGGGTAGAATTCACCCTTAAAAGCTAGCTATCAAGGAGAGGGTGTCCAAGGAGTTATTAATCACACACCCAAATCCTATACTTTCGATGTGGGAGGATATCATGACAAGCCACCACGCTCCACGATCTCCGCGCCCACGTCGGACTGGCTTTGCACAGCCCATGACTAGTCCTGGACGAACACTGCTACAGCTAGCTTTTGAGGGTGAGTTCTACCCATGAGGTTGTAACTTTAGTATCAGAGCAGCATCACATCTCCCGGTTGCAATCGAGCGGCGCGGATGGTGACGTTGGCATAGCAGTGTTCGTCCGGAACTAGCTATAGGCTAGTGCAAAGCCAGTTCGACGTGGGCGCTGGGATCGCGGAGCGTGGTGGTTTGTCATGGTTTCCGTTGTAAGTTATGGGGCTTGTCCCACATCAAAAGTATGGGATTTGGGTGTGTGATTTATAACCATTGCCACACCTCAATTCTTTCACATAAATTTTGGAAGGTTTTGCACTTTTTACCAGTTAATTATGTTTATATACTATATTCTTTATTTAATTGTTGTTTTTAAGTACCTTTAAAAAAAATGTCGTTTTTGGGTCAAGAAATGACTGAAATTTGCTAGGTAGAGCACATATTTTGACTTCATGTATTCCCTATTCTATTGTCTTAATAGGTGCGAGAAGAGGTTGAACGTGCAATCCATCCATTTCTGAGGTTAGTACATCTATCAATTATCTCAAGTCTGACCATTCTATGCATTAACATTATATAATCTAAAACGTGGCTATATTTGTTTCTTGTAGACCCTCACAAAATCAAATTGAGAGCTCTGGATCTAGAACATGGCAGCTACGCTTTGATTGTGAATTGCCTGGTACCATTTTCACGGGCAATAGGATACTATCCGAGGACAGAAGACCTGTCAAAATAGTTCTGTATGATTCTCATTCTAATAGCATAATAACATTGGGACCCCTATCTTCACTAAAGGTCGATGTTGTTGTTCTTGATGGTGATTTTAGTCCTGATGATCAAAACAACTGGACAGAGAGAGAGTTTGAGACTAAAATTGTTCCAAATAGAGAAGGAAAAAGGCCATTGCTGACTGGAGAATTGACAGTCCATTTGAAAGAGGGAGTAGGTTATATTGGTGAAGCCAACTTCACTGATAATTCAAGCTGGATTAGGAGTGGGAGATTTAGGTTGGGTGCGAAAGTGAATGCTAATTCCACTATCAGGGAAGGAATAAGCAAAGCCTTCAAAGTAAAAGATCACCGCGGAGAGTGTAAGTATTTCATCTGAACCATTTTTCCCCTATTAGTGATGTTTGATGAATGATGAGGATGATTTATTACTTTTATTATTCTTGAAAAGCTTTTTATAGTAATTTCCTCGAGGTTAATATTGGGGAAAAAGTTTTGGGGAAACAAAATTAAGCATTTGTTTAGTAAATTTAGTTGCTTAGGATTTTATGCTTCTAGTTGAACCCTCGAAATTTTAAGTGATCTATATTTGCAGTTAAACATGGATAAATTATTTATTGATATATCATGTTTTTTAGCATACCAGAAACACTACCCTCCATCCTTGGATGATGAAGTATGGCGCTTGGTAAAGATAGCTAAAGATGGTCCATCCCATAAAAGGTTGGCTCAGAATGGTATATCCTCTGTCAGAGACTTTTTGAGGTTGTACTCCGGAGACCAGTCTTCACTACGCACTGTAAGACACTCATTCATGATATCATCTTTTAGACATTAATGGATAGAAATCTGTGTTCTTGACAAGTTCTTTAGGGGAACCATCTAAGACAACATTTTTGAAGTGTAGATTCTCAACATCTCAAACAAGAAGACGTGGGATACAATCATCGAGCATGCTACAACTTGCAATCTGGATAACAGATCGTACTTGTATGTTGGTGCACATGAAATTAGGCTTTTATTCAACTGCGTCTACAAGCTTGTAGGAGCTACTTTTGATGGACAAAATTACCTTCCCTTGGATAAACTCAATGTATATCAGATGGTTGGTATCTTCAGCCTCAACCTTTTTTCTGATTTTTCTTTGTCTGGCTCGAGTGGAGTGCTTCTGTTTCAGTGGCATGAAATAAGTCATTTCAGTAACTGTAATTTTGCCTACAACTTTGCTGACATCAAACATTTGAGAATTTAATGGCCCGTGCATGTATGTTTTAATAAGTACTGCATCCCATTTTAGCAGTAGCAAATTTGTTGCAGAAAGCCTTTTTTGGGTCCAAAAGTTCCATATTCTAATATGAGACTAATTTGACATCCCTATTGTATGGATAGCAAGTGGTGGAAAATCTGAAGCAGCATGCTTATAGAAACTTAAAGGACTTGGTGCCCATCAATGATCAATCAGCTGGTGGCTACCCGATGCTATTGCCTAGTGTGGGAGTGGACAATTCTAACTATCCTGCTTCGTATGTGCAGTATGCTAATATCCCAGTTCAGCAAGGTAACTTAACCATTGAACCCTTCTCTCTGTTGCCTTTTCTTCTCAGCCTATAAATTATCTTGGATTTAAATGAGAATTTTTTTCTTCACGTATCAACTAGAAATGCAGATGAACCCTGCTCATCCAACAATTTCACTACATAGTTACGAAGTGGAACGAGAATATAGTCCATTTGAAGTGTCCTTTGGAGAGAGTTCTTGTCAAATGCAAGGATTTAATTCGACGTCCGGAAACCATTTTGGGATGAATAATTCTCAGAGCGAATCCTATATGGAAGCAGATACTTGGGCTTCTGGAGGTAACTATGTGGACTCGTATATGTCAATTAACGATCCAAGTGCCGATAATCTTCTGGTTATGTCCTCAGCATTCCAAGGGAATGAATTGTTTCTGGGTTCAACCAACCAAGAAATGGGCACTTTCTCTTCCAATCATGGAATTCGTTTCCCCAGGAACAGGAAGCACAAAACAAGATGGTGTAAGGTTCTGGCTGTGGTTAAGTGGCATTTGATTAGGAGGAACGTGGCTGCAAGAAAATGGAAGCAACTCTACGGCTATATGTAAATTTATCTAGTTCCATTCTTAAAAAAATGACCACAAAAGCGTTGGAGTCGAGCTCTCTCTAGCAACAGGTTATATCTGTGACTGTATAATAGTCTATATATTGAGAGTCGTAATATATACCCATTGCTGTATCTACAGCTGCAGCAAAGGGATGCTGTACAGAGTTTCATGTAAGAATATTCGGGTGTAGATCAAGTGTCCGTGAAGATTTGCAGGTGGTAGGAATGGCAAGTGTCTATGTTAAGCTTCCGGATGCTACCTTAGTTTACTCAATAACGTGTTGTGTCATGCATTAAATGTAAATTTCGTGCTTGTAGAAAGTGCAGTTTTCACATCCATGTTCAAATCTGTGAAGTTTCAATTCAGAATAATATTTCCTTTGTAAATTAGTTATTTAAAATAATTACTTTGTTTTATCCGCTTCACGTCTTTAATTTATATTCTCAATGGGGAAGAATGAAGAGCATGTTTACACAAATCAGTAGATACAAGAGCTGCACTATAGCTCTTATATACTCGGTTTCCTATTCTTTCGTACTTCTTTTGTTCTTTTCATCGATTAACAGGCGAGTGAAACATGAGTAGGCATGAAAAAGGGGCCAAATACTTCGGCCTAACTGGAATAAACAGGATCAAACTGGATACTCGACATCATGTACAAGGAAATAGATGTAGTCAGGTGGGGGCGGGCAAAGGAAGATGCGAGTAATCAGTCTGAAAGTTAGGACTGTCGAATGCAAGGTACAATCATGCTACACTTACACGTTTGTTGACATCTTTGTTGACACATTGTGATGTGATTGGCAACGTAGCCATTTATTTAAACAACACTTATTCAAATCAATTGTCAGATTTTTTTTTACCTATCACACAATATTAACAAAGATGTACAATCTGAATGTACAAATAGTTTAATTGATGCAGGGTAATATCCGGAAGCTTAGTCGTACAATCAATACTCAAACAACAAAACCATCTATATGTCGATTTTTTTTTCAATGGATTTCTTATTCCCAATCAACGATAGAACTTTTGGAGTTTCAAAAATGATCTTTATTGTGGTTAAATGATCTAGGATTTCATCGGATTTATGTTTGTTTCACTGTCCTAATTTAACACTCGATGTGAACTGAAACTTTATACAAGTTAAGTCAAACATAAACTCGTCTCTTCAAACCGACTCGATTGAACTTACTTACACTTAACAAGTGCCTGCAATTTTCATTACAACTGAATACCCACTGTCAGTCCTGTGAGGATCACTTTTAAGTGCACGAAACAGAACAAGGAAGATGATGACTTCGTGGCTTTGAATATTTGTCCAAATTTTAACAAAGTACAAACCCCAAAGCAATCCCCACCGCCCAAGAGTGTAACCATAAGAAGTAAAATACATTATTCGTCTACCTATATATTAAACATACAATTTAAACATCGTTTTATTATCGAAAAATTATGGGAAAATTGCAGCCATGGTACCAAACCTTTCGATTTTTTGCAGACTTTGTCTAAACCTATCATTTGTAACATCGTGAGTACCAAACCTTCAAAAAATTAACAGCTCAAGTCCGAATGGATGAAAACTGTTAGTTTGACTCCAAAAAATTATTTTGACCAAATCAACAAAGGGCAAAATGATAACTTCATAATTTTAACATAAAAAAGGGAAATAAAAAAGGTAACACTATTCACCTTCTTCACAAACCACCCCACCCTCAAACGCCATTGGCCACCCTCAAAAAGGTTTTTAACTCACTTTAAAATTATTTCTTAAGGATGAAACAATAATATCAACAGTGACAGTGGTTCTTCCATATTCAAGAGCATTTTTCAAATCTTTATACTTTTTAGGTAAAGAAAATAATAAGACTACGGATTGTTGATTATCAGAAAGTTTTTCACCACTATTGGTGAGATCCAGTGAGAGTTTATTAAATCTATCAAGATTGTTTTAAAGGTCACAATTATGATCAAACTTAAACTGAAAAAATTGTTTTCACAAGTAACATTTTCAAGTTTTGCCCATATTTCAGCTGCAGTCTTAGTCTCTCCTACCTTTCTAATGACATTGTCGAATAAATACAAAAAGATAGTGCTTCAAGCAGTTTCTACTTGTTCAGTTCTTTTATTATCTGTCACTTCTGCCCCCCAAGATTCATCAAGAGCCTTAGCACATTTAAAATGAATTAACAGAGCCTTCATTTTTCTACTCCAGAGAGTAAAGTCTCCTTTCCCATTCCAAACCTCAACATCAACCTTAGTACCACCCATTTATGAAAATGACACGCAATGAATATTGTGACAATGCAAACAAAGGCAGTATAAAGTATGATGTAATGCAGACAGAGCACAAAAACTAATGGACTCACATTGATAGAAATAAATGATGCAAGATTTATTTATATCAAGCAAGTGTGCACACTTTAATAGAGTTAGATAGGCAGACAACAAGAAACACAATATCTGGTTCAATCAACAGTAAGGTTAACAATCGAAGAGTAAGAGCTTCAAGTAATCTTGAAGAACCGTTAATCTCAGTCCCCTCAGATTATAGGGTTTTCAAATGAAATCCTAGACAAAGAAAGATCCAGGGGGGTTCAAGCAAGAGATCCAAGAAAAATTACAATTGGAAAGGAAATAACAAAGTAGAGTTAGAAACTCGTTACCAGGCACCTCTGATTAAGAATGTAAAATAGTGAAAACCAAATCTATTATACCAACTCTACCAAGAATGTGAATCAGACAATTTCCAGTAAGGATCTTTTTAGATCTTAAGCCACGTTCACCAAGAACACCCAAAGAAATATCAAATCGAAGAATTTTTGGAGATTGAAGTGCTCTGATACCACTGTTGGTATTACACAGGCCCCAAAACACAAAATAATGCAGAAAATAGAAAGAACACAAAGGATTTTTCGCCCTAAGGCCTGGATGTTCATCCAAAATAGGGCTACTCACCACATTTAGCATTCACCGAAGTGATTAACGCTTCAATCCACTAGAAACCGACAATATTATCAAGATCAAAGTTATAGTACAACAGATCCACAAAGGAACAGCCCTCAGACCCAAGAATATCTCACATAACCTCTCAGAATACGATTACACAAAGTAAAATGTTACTGCTCACATAAGAACAGATACTCAAACCACGCCTTAATCAAACACTAGATCTCACCAAGAATCATCTAGGAACCAAGATTACAAGCGAAAACTAAGAGTTTTCAGAGAGAGCAAAAAGTAGAGAGAACCCTAGAATAATCTCGAAGTTGTGAGACAAATGAGAGAGTCGAGCCAAAATATCAACAGTCAGAAGCATCGAATGGACACAACTCATCCACGTATTATAATCTTAGCCATTGAGATAAGTGTATTGGGCTGCCGAGTTGCATTCCAAGTGGGCTAGGCATCTCAAACAATTAAGAGTTTCATCACAGGGGCCAGACATAAGATAACAGAATTGGGCTGCATCATTGGGCCCAAATGTTAAACACCAAACTTTACAGTAAGAAAGAAAAAATTGTTTGAGCACCCAACATGAAATTGTTAATAAATTGAATTTAGTTCCTATACTCTAATTTGGCAGAAAAACAAGGTTTATGTCCTCAATCAATTAGATTTTATTTTTTATTTTTGTTTTTAATGACTTGGAGTTGACGGGGGATCAAATTAATTCGACCCGAGAAGTTTCTCATCAAAAGACAAAGATCCATACTTCTGATCTTTGATCGGGAGAGAATTTTCTGATTGCTGCAAAAAAGAGTTGGCCAATTACAATTGAGACATCTCTAAGATAACATCTCCAGTTTTTAGCAGTCTCTTCAATCCATTTCTGGAGCAAATTAGCAAGGTATTTCATTGTCAAACGCTGGGTCGTGAATGAAATTGTAAATGCCAAGAAATGTAGCATAAGGCAAAAGTTGCCACGGGAAAAGGTCGAGCAGATGATGTCATTACCTTAATGGAAAGAGGAGATGGCAGTGCTTCCAAAACTTCAGCAACATCATTTCCCATCAAGAAAAAAATAGTCCCAGCATGGAAGACTACGCTGCAAAAACATAAAACATAATGTGCTAAAAAGTAATATTTCATTAGACAATGATTTATAGAAAACTCAACTGCAAGGTGGACAACTTGGGTCTAAACTGGGAACAGTTGTTGTACTAATCAAAAGATAAATTGCAGGAGACAAATGAATGCCAACTCCAGTTTGCAGCTCGTATTAGAAAAAAAAGGGTTTTATAGAGACGTTGGCAAACCATTTCTAAACCAATATTTAACACATAGTTTTGTGAATTGTCCAGCCAATAATGTAGTAAAGTGTACCATGACACCATGGTTCCACAACAAACCAGACTGATTATCAGGTTTGTACAAGTATGATATTTAGTTCACAAGAATAGAACAAGTATCCAACTCTAAATCGTGAGGATAATGATCAATCCACAAGATTAACATATTCATAGCATAAGTTATATGCATGCATAATACTTTCTCAATGTACCCGGGTTCTAATCTTTATACACAAAGCTGAAGGCAAGAAGTAATGCACTGATTATCTTAACTCTACAGTACTTCATATCATACTTGAGTACTTATTCTCAGAGTGAAATTAGATTGAGGATGTTTGGCCAAACTTAAAAAGGAGTAAAAGTTACTTTTAAGCTTCCTCTTTGCAAAATATATTTTTAACAGGTCACATTTTATGTTAACAATACTTACTTTTCCAGAAAGTATAATTAAACACTAAACTTAGCCAAACATGCCCTGAATGGAGAGCTTAAAAAGCAAGATGCTGGATATCTTCAGTTTTTCCAAATAAAGTGATTGTTGAATCAGATGGAAAATGAGATATCACTGAAAAGATACAAGCTCCGGATTCATTTAAGAACTGGAACTTGGTCAATACACTTAAGGAGCCACCATCGAGAACGCTATATGTAGATCAGCATATTTAACAAGAAGATATTTATGTTTAACTCAAATCAATGAATTACAGCTATTCATATCCAGCTACATAAATTCAGTTTCTCCTTCTCGTTTTATTTACTCCTTTGTTACACCACGTGTTACCATATCTTTCGTTAAGTATCTCTTATCAGTTTTGTTTCTTGTTGTCTCATCACCACCATCAATAAGCAGCCAAGTATTTTTCTCCTTAGGAATGGATTCATCAGTCTTCGCTGTTCTTTGATATTCTCTTGATCAACAGTCACATATTTTGCGACACTCATTTTGTTAACATACTGATTTTAGCAGCCTCATTGTGTTACATGAATGCGAATTTCCTTTATAACTTCCTTAAAGCATAGTCATAGTGTTAAACAACAAAAAATTCATAAAAGAATAACGGCAAACTAGTACCTATTATGTAAACCATATTAAGATAATTAAACCATAAGCGAACCTTAGGAAGCAAAAGCGAGCATCTACAAGTGTGAGAACCTGCAATCAAAAGTGGCGAAACTGTCCATTAAGTTATTCCACATCGGCAAAAATCATTATCAAAGGACACATAGTTGAAATATATGTACCAACTTGTAACATTTTAATTGTTAGGGACTAAGTTGTAACTTTCATTTCCTAATTCTTGTATATAGTTTGGTAAATATCAATAAGAGATTTAATCTTTTCCCTCCCAAAGTCGACTTGGTATCAGAGTGTGAGGCGGTCCGAACCCTAGCTGGCCGATTCCGGCTCCTTCCTTTACCCAGCAACCGGCGACATCTCCTCTGCCCAGCTTCTCTCTTCGCGAGCCCACCACCTCGCGCGGCCTCTCTCCTCGCGAACCCTCTCTCCGCGCGAGCCCATCACCTCGCGCGGCCTCTCTCCGCGCGAGCCCATCACCTTGCGCGACTCCAGCAGCTGCACCGTCCAAGGCCGAATTCTTCTGCTGATTTTATACAGAGACATGTTTCATAGACAAAGAGAGCAGATTTCTTGCTGATTTTATACACAACATTCAGTGGTGTTATTTATTGGAACATGACTTGTTTTGGGAAGATGAAGAGTTGAGCTCTTTATTGTCTAAAGAGCAAGGAAATGAACTGTATAACTATAATGGGATTCTCTTCAGCTCCTGAAAGTTTTTTTTGGGAGATTTCATGGTTCATTTGGTTTAGTTTGGTGGAATAGAATTTGGGTGATTAATTTATCCCATTTGATATTACTCAATTTTTTTTTAGCATCTTACAATGTGTTTGGGTGATTCCTTCGTGGCACAAGTTTGGGAATAATGGTTGATAACAAGGTGGTTACGTCGTTAATACATGAGACATCATCTCCGATTCATATTAAATTAGATGGTACTAACTATCGTGTGTGGTCAAAATTACTGGAGATGCATATTACTGGCCGAAAGAAAAGAGCCCACATTTTTGGTAAACTAAATGTACCGAAAGAGAGTGATAGTAGTTATGGTAAATGGGTGGCGGATGATGCTATCGTTAAGTTATAGCTTATCAACTCTATGACCGATGCCCTCGTGGCCCATTTTTTCAGTTTGACACAACTAAAGATGTTTGGGATGCAGTTAAGAGAAGTTTTCTTGATGTCTCTGACTCATCACAGGTTTATGAACTAATGAAAAAATCATTTCAGCTGCGGCAAGATGGGTGGCCTCTTGTCACATACTACACTTAAATGAATTCCATTTTCTTGGAGCTTGACTATCGTAGACCAAATCCNCAAATCCTATGAAGTGTGCCGTGGATGTTGATGCATTAAAGAAAAGATGTGCTGAAGACAGGATTTATATGTTTCTGACGGGATTTGATCATGGCTTGGATCAAGTGCGTAGTCGTATTTTAGCTACTACACATCTTCTAAGCTTGGAAGAGGTGTTCTCAATTGTTCGTCGTGAGGAACGGAGACAACTCACCATGGGGGCCAAAAGCCATTCCGAGACGTCTGCATTGGTGGCAAAAGGGTTCAATCCTCGATCACGAGCTCCAATTCAGTCCACTGACACTTGCTCATTTGTCACCTTAAAGGGCATACTGC
>CAIGRO010294453.1:0-10509 GCA_903798355.1 Fraxinus baroniana
AAATATATGAATAAAAAGTAATTTGACAGTTTATAAATGTTAGCCAAACATACCATACTATTCCACTCAGTGACCTTTTCCTGATTTCCACCACATTGTTAGAGCATTTCAGATTATGTTTAAAATAAATTTCAATTTATTTTTATAAGTTACTTATTTTGTCAAATATAACTTTTAAGATTATTAATGCAGCAAGTGGCTTGGTTTGCAAGTTTGAGACTCGACTAGACCATTTGAAGACATCACAAGGCGCAGCGGCATGGCCATGAAGCACCTGCACCATTTGATATGTTATTTTTATCAGTGTAATTTGCACTTAAATCATTTAGAGACGATTAATCTTTCTACCATACAAAGTTTCTTGCTTCGTGGATTTTACTATTTAAACTCATTTTTGAGGAGGTAAATATTGAAAAATATTGTCTTAGGGCGTGTTCAGTCATGCTTAAAATCCAATCTAACACATTTAATTACAATTCTCTGTAAAACATTTTCTTTCCACTCATTTTCCATCATTGCAATCAAATGGACCCTAAATGTTACAATTGATAAAATACTATAATTAATGTTATATTGAAAGAGAATCAACCAACATTGTAGCAATGATGAAGAAATTCATAGAATTGGTTATACAAATGCTTTCTATTATGGTCCTTAGTCTTCTCCAACTACCAGCATCCACTTCTCCATCCATTTCAGCGGCTATTTAAAATTTTAATTGTACAAATACAGTATATCCTACATCATGAAAATATCGTTTACAAGAACTAACAAGAGAATTCCACTTTCTCGGGACCCACTTCTGTACAATGTATGCTTGAATCATTTGTCTAAAAATATAGAGTATCTTATTCATTATTAACGGTTAAAATGCACCACAATTTCATTGGTCAATGAATCAAGAGATTCAGTGTCACTTAAACTGGNTGAAAATATCGTTTACAAGAACTAAAAAGAGAATTCCACTTTCTCGGGACCCACTTCTGTACAATGTATGCTTGAATCATTTGTCTAAAAATATAGAGTATGTTATTCATTATTAACGGTTAAAATGTACCACAATTCCATTGGTCAATGAATCAGAAGATTCAGTGTCACTTAAACTGGTCAAGATCTGTATTAAAATAATCCCTCCGCTCCATTTATATAAGCTGATTTTCCCTTTTTTTTTCCAATTATATAATCATGTTTGTTTCTTAAGAATGTTTTGTTTTATTCGTTTACTAATATATCATTATTTAGTGGGTGTTTGGTGTGAATTAAAATTAGATTTTTAGTAAATTGTGATAGAAATTTTTAAAATGTGTTGTTGAAAAGTTGTCGGACCCATGAAAGATGTGATTAATATTAATTGTTTGACTTTGATTTAGATTAAAATATGATTTTGATCTGAAACAAACAGGGCCTTAATTTGCCTAGTTATAACCAATGTGAAAATTGAAATTAAATCATTCAATTTCTTTACTACTTACAACAATAATTTACTACTAGCCGTTGATAATTAAATAAGGATAAATTAGGAAAGTTTTTATCAAAAATTATTTTTTCAATAATATTAAATAAGATTTCTTAATCCGTATAAAAAAAAAAAAATTAACCTATATAAATAGAACAGAGGGAGTATTAGATTTCAAAATACTCGTTCACATGCAGTCGGATTCATTTTTCATTAAAGACCCGACACGCCTTCATAATTTTTATGAACTAGTGGCGCTAAAACTTAATTTCTAAATCTTGATTTTTCTAATAAAATGTCAAACCATTGCAACTAAAAGCTTTACATAAATGTAGCACATAGAAGTGCATATAAATCACAAACTCCCTCCAAACTAATTAAAAACAACACTGGACTAAAATGTGACAAACGAATAGACTACTACCCTTTCAAATTTACAGCATTCATGCATGAGCTAAAATCAAACTAACATAACAAATTAAACAATAATATAGAGATCTGTGTGAAAGAAAGAATGAGCAATCACCATGCTTTCAAACTTGAGGATCAGTAGAGATCATTGAAGGTACAGCAGGTGGCAACAATGGAACCTATGCAAATCACAAGGGAAGGAAGAAGGGTGATGTTCAAGAGCCTATCCTGTCCCAAATACCCGGCCAGTGTTATTGTGCCGTCTGCAATCACTCGAGCAAATGTTCCAGCTTCAGTCGACAGAAGCCCACCATTATAGGTCCCACGAGAAAGCCTGGATGACATTACTCGGGAGAGAAGCGACAAATTGACACCTATAACCACAAGAAAAAATAACGTCGTCAAAATGATACAACATTTAATAGCTTAAACCCACACCATCTTCCAATTAATGGAAGTTATAGTTACTGAATAGAAATCTTACCTTCCAATACTTCAGCAGACACAAACATTACTAGCCCCGAGACTACATACTGTGGCACGGAATATGGGATTATTATGTGAAAACTAAAGAGTATACCCAGCAAAACCACAATTTCAGATGCCAGTAAAATTTGCCTGCAAACAATTTAAGAATAAAAGTCGATAAGTAGGCTGTGATACCAAAGATTCCTGATGAAATGCAGTAACTGCCATTTAAAACAAGAATAAGTTGAAGATATTGATCAGATGCAATCCGTTCTATGTTAGAACAGGTTCATAAGTAAATCAGCAAACATGCTTACTCACTAGGCACGAAAGGACCTTTTTAATGCATAAACTATTATGTTCTTCTTGCGCATGACTTTCATAGACAAAGAAATAAAACTAAAAAAGAGGCACAATTCATTGTGATACATTTCATGGGGAAGCAAGATATTATTAAAACATTAGGCTCAGCAATAAACCTATTCACAACATGTAGTGTCAACCCAGTCTGTGAAGTATCGACAGTCCTACTGGGGGTGGCATTTTCGTTACCATCAAGTATTGAATACCGACACTCCTCGAACATTCCCGGACATATGTCCAACAGGTCAGTGAAGTACAATATTTATATATTTTTTAAATTTCCAACACTAGAGAGAGACTATACAAACATGCGATGTGGTGTATCCTATATTGTTCATATTCTTTATAGTTCTAATACGCAAGAAATGTGTCCCCGCCAAATCAAGGACATGGGACACCCCATTTTTGTAAATTTAAAAATTCAAATTAGGGACATCTTGAATTTTTATTTTTAAAAAAATTCAAACTAATGTGAGAAAAATTCATGAACTTCATGCTGATAGCAAATTGCTATGTCCATTAGCATTCCTTCAATGGACAATAGCCATTGTGTTTAATTGCAAATGATTACTTGGAAGTACAATCATGCATATTGTCTTAGATTGATTGAAAAGTAGTTCACAAACCTAACGCTTACTTATTAAATTAGAGATTGACGCATGGCTTCATGGAAAAGCAGTTACCTGTCCTCGAACATATTGCTTATGTAGCTTCCAACAACAATATTTACTGGAAGCACGGTTAGCCCAAGGCATGCAAGAAAAATTGACACTGTACTCGTAGTCCAACCAAAATAGTATGTAGTGATGACACTTGATTCTGAGAGAAGAATCTCCATTGCATATTTAAGCATGAAGTAAATCAATAATTGAACCTGAAATATCATAGAATCTTACTTAAATATGATCATCTTGCACAACATAGATGCTTTCAGTATTCCAAAACAAGATAAACGAAAGTAGCATTATTTTCCTATTTCCTAATTCTGGGGCCTTAACAAGAGGATTAGTGTAAGCTTGGCAAATAGCGGAGAGGGAAGTTGGGGGTTCTGTGTTAATTAATTATGCAGTCTAGCTTAATTTTTATTGGACTGTCCAAATATTCATAAGAATAGGATGCTTTCAAACAACCAGATTCCAAACAAATAATATAAATATAGTAAATTGGAAATCACAACAAGTATGTGAATTATGTGAAAAGAGTTTCAATGGAAATACAATCAAATACAATAAAGAAATAGTAGGAAGGGCTCGGCACGACACATGCAAGCAATTTCTTAAAGGAAATAATGATCTACCAGCAGTTCCGCATTTAACTGTTGACTGAATTCTTTCAATTTGACCTTTTTCTGGAAAAAAATTATTCCCAACTAATTAATAAAACCATTACTGAACGAGCTCACAAATTGAATAATATAGCATGCAAAATATCCCTGGATAAGTAGAACTGCCAATTAAAATGAGATTCTTGACTAATTAAGTGGGCTGGAAGAGCATCTCTCACTGTCATACACAATCCCCATTCTTTTAGAGAAGTTCTTCAGGTGTCCCAAAAAGATACTAATGTGTAGTTAATGTAAAGTTTAGCACAAATTCTATCCATAACAAATTGATACAAGCTAATAAACGTAGACTCGAGAAAATAAACAAGTGTGCTTATTAAGCGTTAGTTTGGCACAACTTATTTGAAAATCATTTTTGCTCGAACTCGTTTTCTACCACACATTGTTCCAATAAAATAATCTTGCACATGGACCCATAACTTTTTCCTACTTTTTAACCATACATCCTCTCTAGATTTATCAATCACAGTTATATAGGAAGATGGCAGTCTGGTCTAGGAATAAAAGCAAATAGCTAACACCAAGAAAGAATACATATGCTCATCAATCCATCAACAATTAAACCTGGAACTTTTCTACAATAATATATAAAGAAAAAGAGCCCACTATTCAATACAAATATGAACTCAGATTCAAGCACATACCTTAACAGAAGGTGTAAGTAACCTATAAGCTGATCCCAGAGAGTTGGCTGGTAGACGGGATTCCTCAGGAGCTTCTTCACTCCCACCAAATTCTTGATCCCCCTCATCATCTTGTTCATTTTCAGTTGAAGTTAAAAGCAACGGTTGTGCAAGACCCTTCTCAAGCTTATCATTTTCTACTGCCGACCAAAGGATTAATGTTAGGTGCCCATCTAGCTTTTATTCTTCAGTGATTATCCATTGAAGAATTTTTTGCAAATGAAACCTGAAGTTTTTGGAAACTATGCTATGCATAATAGTCCAATAATGATACTGGACATGGAAACAGCAGTGCACAACCAAGTAGTTAAAGAGAAACTAACAATTACCATACAGTTTCTACAGATTTACACACTGCGCAGATAGTTGACCAGTCAATTTAGGGATTAAAAAGGCAACACTCGAGACAATGCTGAATGCACAGAAAGTTCCTGCCTAGTTTAGCGTTGGAAAGGGTAAGTTGCAGGCAAGGCTAGGTGATGGCCCGGCTTCACTCTTCAATACAGTTGTATTGGTGTGAAACCTCAACCACACCTATCACTTGAAAATTGTTTTTACTATTTTACCAACCAATGGCCCCTCACCAATAAATGGAGTAATAGAATAAATATCAAAATAACTATGACAATCTTGTTGCTAATTCACTTAATTAAGTGTTCATCTACGGGAAAGAGTGCCTGACTCCATGACACTGGAGCTTAGCATTTTGGAATTGAAGGGACAAAAAGAAAAGACAAACAACAGTACATTTTATCTTATTGTCAAAATTTCAATTAAGATATAAAAGTTTATTTAATCTGGTTTATATAATTGGATTTTCAGTACTTTCTCACCTGTTTGTTGGAAACCATAATACTGAATTTTGTTGATATCCAAAAAAAAGGTAAATACATGAGGAAAAAAGGAATGGATAGAAGCACAATGAGGTAAACATACCGCCATTAGATTCCTGTTGGACATTGTTAACTTCAGACTCAAGAGCAGGTTCCCTAAAGGAGATCCACAACCACATTAAGTAGACTAACCATGCCAGGGCCATTACCCAACCTGGCAAAGTGTTTTGATTAAATGTGATCTTGTAAATCTTGAAATTAGTTTGAAGTAACCCAGCAAGTGCAGGGCCACATGCCATTCCGAGAGCACTAGCACTAACAAAACCTGCTGAAGCTTTCATGCGGATTTTAAGTGGCACACAGTCACTGATATAACGTCGGTTAACCGCTCTGGCAGAACCAAAACTGCAAGATGACAGAGGGAGAATTACACTTTGTCAAAGCATATCTAAATGCAATCACCACTTTCAAGACCAGGCATTGCACCCAGCAGTCACCATGGTTAAGTGCACAAGCATGCAAATGAATGTGTGAGCATGAGGTTAAGCATGAGCAGATAATTAAGCAAACTAATACAGCAAGTGACATCAATAAATGAAAGCTTTTTATTCATAGGATCTTCATTGTTCTTATTCATACGATCTCTATTGTTCCTAAATAAGAGTTCGATGTGGTCTATTGGTCTTCCCCGTAATTAATACAGCTTACCTGATGTGGTATGAAAACATGGAGGAGTAAGTATTACTTAAATTTTATAGATAGTTTGTCACATACTAATAATGCATTGCCTCTTGATACAAGTCAGAAAGGAAAATGAAAGCAATACAAGCTACTGAATGTCATTATCCACAGAATTTTATTAAAATTCGTTTTCCACAGACTACCCTCCATGTTTGTCATCTTAAACTATTCGTGTTCATGGTCACCGAGTCATTCAATGTGATCTATCATGAATCTTAGATACAGGCTCTGCAGTGGAATTTATACCTATCTGTAAAAAAGGGAAAACCTGAAAAATAAATAGCTCCAACATTCAACAGTAAAAATTGAATCTTACAGTATATAGTTAATCAATTAGGAATAACAACAATACAAGCATCTACCTCCATGATTTTTATCAATGATCAAGTTAAAGATAAGAGTGTAATCTAGAAGGAATAAAGTATCTACAAACTACAAGGTCATTCATGTTAAATTGTATATAAGATAATGCTGAAACCATCAAGGTTCTCATCAGAGGCGGGGAACAGTATAATAATTTCAACAACCATTTGCAAAAGTTACTTATCAAAAATCATGTAAAAACCGCAATCATGTTTAACAAACACAAATAAATAAAGTAACCAGGTGACAAGGCCATAGACACATTTACATGCACTGCACACACACACACAGAGAGAGAGAGAGAGAGAGAGAGACCTACCCGCAACATAGTCGACCAATCAAAAGAATTGATATTGAATTGAGATCATAAGCCAATGCATACATGACATTTCCCACAAATAGAATTATACTGCTAAATATCAGAGGTTTGAAGTAAGACTTATTGGACCAAGCACTGAAATACACAGAAGAAAATATCTGAGCAACTGCCATTGCCCCTATCACAATACCACAGACGGTTGCAGCTGCCCCAAGGCTCATAGAGTAGTCATCCGCTGTTGGAACAACAATATATGTATTGACCATATAAAGAAATGTGTTTGCCAAGTTCAAAAGAAGTGACATAAAATGGTATCTTTCATCATCAACAGGTTCCTCAGAAGGAGTGGGCAATTCTTCTTGCATGATAAGTGCATGTTGTCCCAAAAAGTTAAGAAAGTTTGTTGAATGAGTTAATCTGTCCACAGCTGATCTTATGGAGTCCACAACAGGATCCTGCAAATGAACTTAGTAAGCAATAGCAAAGGGTGGAGTAAATCAAGAACATTACATTAATAAAAAAAAAAAAAGCACCAAAACTAGGCTAGAAGTCACACCAAAAATCAGACAAGCTAATTAAATTTTCAACATGTGAAATACCTGTAGAGGAAGGGCTGGCTGGTCATAAATTGATAAGTAGCTTCCTTGGCGGTCCTGGAGATCTGCAAGATTACGAGATATTGCTCCAACAACAGCTCCTAAACCCTGCAAAAACTAGTTATCAGTAATAATATATTTCCTTTCCTCTCTACTGTTATTTGGAATTGTAACTGGTAAGCTTCATTTATGAGGATGTAGTGATTTAGATACTGCTGAGACAAAAATATCTATAGTTATGATATAATTTTAAGGGGATTATGACAAGAACAGGAAAACGGAAGTACAAGAATCTGCAATTCATTTAAGCACATTACCACATGTTTGAATACTTGCTGAAGCTGGGAGTAAGGATGATTAGCACGAGTTTTGACATAGTAATCAGTGAATCTGTAGCCAAAACGCTTATCAAACTTTTTAAGGATCTTTCGCAGGCCAGTGGCATTTATTTCAACAAAAAACAGAAGCTTTAAAAGCTCTCTCCCAACTTCTCTATAAGATTCTCGTAACTCAGATATTATGGATATATCAGGCTGTTCCTGAAGATGCTCTTGTTGTTCATTAAGCTGGGCTATCCTGCTTGCGAGTAGACCTTGTTTTTCCAACAGAAAAAGAACAATTTTTTCAATCTGCAATGATATTGAAGAAATTAACTTGGTTTACATTACTACAAAACAAATTGATGTTTCCCTGCACACATTCCTCAGACATTCTTGATCATTTCTTAACCAAGCCTAAAATCACTTAAGAGTCATCCATAGGGCCAATAGTGTTGTGAAGCTGAATGAAACAGAAAAAAATAGAGCCATGTGTTTTCATCTATCATTCAACTAGATCTTTTACATGCATATTGGGCAGTGAATGCAAACATTCATAACCTAGAAATTGTATCAATAAAAACCAAAAATATTTCTGCTAGCTGGTTAATTATTTAAAAACTGTACTTCTCTACCTTGTGTCTAATTTCTATACATCTCAGCATATCATACAAATGCAATTCACTTCATAATGCCAAAGCAACCCGTAAGACAGTAAAATTTAAAAAAGATTATCAAAATTTAAAAAGTCTATATGTGTATATATATGAAAGGGAAATGCCACTTGATGTCGTAAAATTTCAGAAAACATTCCTACACAAGTTCAGTGTATTTCATGTTAGAATAAAATCCGTTATCAGATGGTAAAACAACACAAGTTCATAAATCTTAACAACTTCTACAATACCTGCTTATCCAGCATTCGAGAAAAATCCTTGAGAACTTGGCGGCGATCCAGTGCTCCAGCTTCAATTTGATTAGCATATTGCTTCACTTTTTTCTTCATTAATTTGTAGTTTATGTAGTATCTAGAGGGTAGAAAATGTTTATTATCATAGCATGCACAAAAAATCTAATGGCATAAGCAGTGTAATTATGACATTCTAATGCAGTAAGATCACATCTCTTTTTTCATTGTGTATTCTATCCTTGTGCAGTTTTATTAATATAACATTATTCAGCACTACAAAGCCTATACTTAGGTTATCCGCTTGGGCGGTACCATATATAAGCATTGTGCGATCCAATTTACGGTCTCCAAGAAGAAAAAGCATGAGGTTTCAATATTGTCAGACTGAGGTTTGGCATTTGTTACAGGTGGAAAAATCTCTACCAACCTCCAACAGGAATATCAATTTTATTGAGTCAACAACTTCAACTAGGACAATAACTCTTCCATGTTTAGATATTTTGATGATTCATTTGATCAAGTGCTAAGAAATAAATTCAAGCATCTCACACATACCCTTGCCATTCTTGAATTTGCCTTCTCTTCAACTTCTTCCCAAACTCAACCATCTCAGTCTGCAGAAGAAAACAAATTCAGTAAGAATAACAAAGAAGCTGCCTTGAAAATGTTTATAAATTCTAAAAGATAATAAATTATCTCCATAAAATTTTGACCGTATCACACTCTTCGATCCTAGACATTGAAAGAAAGAAGCTAAATCCCTCTACCCATCAGTCATTTCAACAAATAAAGATCCCTCTCTGACTATATCATCTTCAAACGGAATTACAGAGAATAATAAACTAATTAAATTAATTGTCTAACTTTCTCAATTAAGCTGCAATGATTAACTCTCGAATCCTTTACCAATACACCGTTGATTACATATCTATGACAAGTTATTTCCCATTCATATTGGAAAAGTCACAAAAGCTAAACTCTAGACACAAATAACATTTAACTTAGTTTTTAAGAAAAATCAAACTCGAATATTGATTACCAAAAAATAATAATAATAATAACGTAGCCAATTAATATACCGTACTGCTGTATTAAAATTCCAACAATTCAAACACATACAAACATCTGCATATGCGCAACGCCACACATGCATGGATAAAAAGAAAGTGTTTTACCAGAGGAATTCGGATGCCGCAGGACTATTAGATGAGCATCAACAAACACCAGATTTCGATAAAACGCAGATTCTGAACCAATCAAAGAATTCGGATCTATGATGAACTGTTATTCAGAATTCCCAATTTTTTTTTGCTAGAGATAACAAGAAGACGAACCAATCACCAGAATGCCACTACCTTTAACATAGATACAAAGTATATGATAATATATGTGTAGGAATAGAAAGTGATGGAGGGATGAAGGTGACAGATCTGATTCATGTGTTTCTCTTTTTACTTGGCAAGTTTACGGCTGCAAATTGACAACAAATCAAATCCTCCGCCCAAGTTTCTTAATTTAAAATGAAAGATAAAAATTACATAGACGTGCGGAATTGTACAATGGAATAAGCCTCTTCTACGGAAGTGGGTTGACAAATTTATATTTTATAAATAGCTAAATATATTCACACTACATTTTCTTATAAGTGCACCACATTTTAATTGCATAGATGGTTTATTACTTTTAGTCCTTATCACACTTATGTCC